>JASDQU010503516.1:16795-34100 GCA_032191745.1 Picea mariana | reverse complement strand
CATAATTTTTCCAATGTTATTTTGATGATCTATTGAAGCTCCTCCTCAACAAAAAAATACGAACAAAAGAAAGGAAGGAGGATTCAGGGAAGACTTGAGGTTGTTCCAGGTGATGACCTTATGAGTATTGAAGAACATAAAATGTTTCTTAGGAATTTTACTCTTGGCTAAGGGTAATCATACATGTATCAAAGAAAATCAAAATTATATCATTGTTTGTATATCTAAAACTTTAAGTCTACATGACAAAGGAAAGAGCAAGGAATGTGTAGTATGATTTGTAGTAAGTATTAATGCTACAGATGCTACTAAAGTATGATATGATCTAGACCCAATAAGGTATTCTAAAAACAATCAAAAACCAATAAAGGAGCTCTAGTGTTACAAATGGATGAATAGATGACTAGCATCATGAAGAAATTGGGAGAAGTCTGAAAGAAAATAATGATAGTCCTTGAGAATGATTTATTTAATCTTGCCACACTCTTCAAGGAATATAAATGGAAACATAACTAATACATATCTAGTGCATCATTGAAGCAACATGTTTAGAAGAGGATTGTAGTTTAAAGTATCGTGGAAAAAACTAAAACATGTCTCAAGTATCTAAGGAAACACTACATCGGAAGAGCCTATGACCAATTTAATTGTGTTTCTAAGAAGGTAGAAGTTGAAGTTGGTTACTAAAAAATAAAATGACAATGATAGAAGCATTAATTTGACATATGTTGAGAAATTTCTAGTTTCCCTTGAAAGGTTTGTTTTTTACTGTCTAGGATTAGTTATCAAAGCGGGAGAATTATTGACAGGGGGAGAGATAAACAATCAAGCAAAGTCCAAAAAACATGGCACAAAAATAGGGGAAGCATCACCTCATGAGGAGAACCATATCAAAGGGATAATAAAAATATTCTCTTTGTCATTGTTGTCAAAGGGGAAGAGATAAAGATTAAAACAAAGTCATCTCAAAGAACTCAAAATATAGAATACGTTCACAAGGGGAGTAAGATTGTTTTACTAGGTTTCCATCAATAACAAAGGGGGGGATTGTTGACAATTTGGTTTTCATTGATGTAAAAATTGATAGATAAGTGAAGTATCATTGATGGATTGGTTTGAGAAGCATTGTCAATATTGGACATAATGTTACGAAGGTGACTTGAATGTCAAGCATTGTCAATATTGGATGCAATGTTATGAAGTTGACTTGAACATCTGTAGAAAGATAATATTGAATAATATATTGTATGATCTTGATGCACTCATCCTATATTGTATGAGGTTGATGAAATCACCCTAATGGAAATATGGTTTATGGTGGATTGTGTCATTAACATCCATGCACAAAAAGAAATTGTGAAGAAATTGTTCAGATAAAAAGGGTAAATGGAGAATCCAATATGGATGCATACAAATAAAAAATAAGAATGTTGGACATGGTGTTATAGTGTTTCCATTGATGTCAAATAAGATTACTATGGGCATTAGTATAGTCACAGAGTCAAGAATTCTGGTATAAAAATATCAGCAAGAAAAGTCTCGACCAATCAAGCCTTAAGTCAAGTCGGAAACAATTGTCTCGCCCAATCAAACCTTAAGTCAAGTCAAAACAATTAAATGGGTCAAGTCAACTATGTAGATGAAAGGAGAAAGGATCAAAGTCGAGTGTTTCAATAAAATGAAATAGATATCAAGAATTTTGGTATAAACATCTCAGCAAGAAGTTGAAGTTCAAGAAGTTGAAAAAGTCGAAGGTCAAAGTCAAATAAATTAGGGGTCAAAATTGAAGGTTGAAATCAAAGAGGTCAAAGAAGTCGAAGGTTGAAGTCAGATAAGTATAAGAATTTGAAATCGAAACAAGTCAGGACAACCAAAGTCGAATTACACAAATCATTTTTTTTCTAGGTCGAGTCGTTCCAAGTAGAAGTGAAGTAAATTACCCCGAAAGCCAAAGTTGAAAGAAAATTCAGTCATGAAATTCAAGTCGTCCAAAGAAAGGAGGGATGGCCAAAGTTGAATATCTCAAGTCGGTTTTCTTCTTAGTCAAGTCGACCCAAGAAAGAAGTAACCTAAAGGTCGAAGTTGAAGAAAACTTAAATTGGGAAATACAAGTCAGGTCAAGGCTGCAGCAAGTTGGGTGGACCAAAATTGAAATACTCAAGTCGAAATTTCTCCTAGTTGAGTCAACCAAAAACATTTTTGTTGGTTGAATGAGGAAGCAAATACAAAAAAGTGTGAAGACCAGGTCGAATCTTTAGTGACTAGCAGCTGAGAGGGAACTGATTTTAATATCCACCATCAAGTAAAATGTTCACGAGTTGAGTTTAAATAATCACGAACAAACAAGATATGTGGAGATCAATTTAGACATTCATGAAAAGGTAAAATGCACTGAAGTCGATATGGCATCCGACGACAAAAGGAAAATATGAGCAAGTTTCTTTCAAAGAATCACTTTTATCGATCACCCTGCACATTTTCTAGGGGAAACTCCTCCATGTAGGATAATTGGGCATGTTTTGCACAAAACCCATGTCGTAGAATTGTAAAATTCATTTCCATCACTCCAAAATATTCGTACGAAATCAATGTCTAATTTTGTGTATGAAAATCAATTAACGAAATCACCATTTGTGTTAATTAAATGAAGGGGTGCAATGTTTCATTACTAAAAGACACAATGGTTCAACCTTATACATTTTGGAAAGTATATAAGCAGAAAAACAAGGTCAAAGGAAAGTGTCTTTGTGGGTTTTACATAGAATATCTAAAGGCATAACAGAGTCCAAGGAAGAAAGACAAGATACTTATGTAACAAGTGTGGAAGGGTGGAGCAAGGAAGGACTAAATGTCCTTTACTGATTAAAGTTTGAAGATAGGAAATTGGTGCTTCCTAGGGTTGGTGGCCTAAAAAAGGGAGTTGGTTCTTTCTAGGGTTAGTGCCCTAAAACAAGGGAATTGGTGCTTCCTATGGTTGGCGTGCTAAAAAAAGGGAGTTGGTGCTTCCTAGGGTTGAAGCCCTGAACAAGGAGATTGGTGTCTCCCAATCATTATCATAACTTGTATTATTGTATTGATTTTATATTCAAGTTTACTATTGTTGATCAATTGTTGTTAATAAGTTAAAATTATTAAAAATTTAAATAATTAACCAATATTGATTCACCCCCCCTCTCAATATTGACCAAGTTTTCAACAATTGGTATCAGAGCGGGTGCCTTCTCCACAATCTAACAACTGGAAGGTATATTATGAAGAAATGGATCAGCAAGAGGGAATGCCTTCCAACAAAGCACCTATGTTAAAAGGGAATGATTATGCATTATGGAGTGTGAGAATGAAAATTTATCTCATGGCCCTTCGATGTGATGTTTGGAAAGTTGTTGAAAATGGTTTTACTGCACCATCTACCCCACCTATTGATACTACTGAAAATAATTTATGCAATGACAATTCAAGAGCAGTCAATGTTATTCTAGGAGGATTAACCAATCTCATATTTGTAAAGGTAATGCATTGTAATTCAACAAAAGAGATCTGGGACAAACTGAAGGTCATATATGAAGGCGACAACAAAGTCAAGGAAGACAAACTACAAACCTATAGAACTCAGTTTGAAAATTTGAAAATGAAGGAGGAAAAAGACATAGTTCAATATCTTCAAATAGTTGATGAAATTTTCAATTCAATCTGAGCATTAGGGGAAGAAATCAAAGACAAACCCATTGTCCAGAATATCTTGAGATCATTACCTAAGAGGTATGATGCCAAAATTTCTACCCTTGAAGACAGACCAGATCTTGATAAGCTCACAGTAGATGAACTACATGGGATCCTTATAGAATATGAGATGAGAACAGGACAAGAAATACCAGCAAAAGGAAAAATGTCCTTCAAGGCGTCAAAATCAAGGGAGAAAGAGGAGGAGGTACCTAATGAATATTTATCAGATATATCTGATGAAGAAGTAGCTAACGTTATGAAGAAAATCAATAAAGAGACTGGTAAATACAAGGGAAAGTTTCCTCTAATATGCTTCAACTGTGGAAAAGTTGGACACTTTGCTAACAAATGTCCATAACCCAAGCAGGAGGATAGTGATGATGAGGAAATTCAGAATCACAAAGAACATAAGAAGGGTAAGAAAAAGAACAAAAAGAAATACTACAAACAAAAGAAAATATCTACACTAAAGAGGACAAAACCTCTTCTGAAGAAAGTGAAGATGAAGATTCAAAGCTTCTATTTATGGGAATGAAAACTCACTATAATATTGTAGATGATGAAGAAAACTATGAATTTGAAGGAGAAGTAGACCTAGAATAAGAGTTGATTAGTGTTCTAGAGGAACTAAGAAAGTATAAAAAGAAGAACAAGCTATTAAGGGCATAACTTCAAGAGTTTGAAGAAGCACATCAATCAATAGAGGTAGATTCATAAAGAACCATCAAAGAATCAGAGAAGATAATCAATGATTTTAAATGTCAACTCCTAGAAGCTAAAAGAATTGAAGAAGTCATTTTAAATCAACTCAATGATAGAGAACATGTGAGAAGCTAGAAGTTGTGATTGAGCTGCTAAAAGGTGAACTTGATAAAGAAAATAAGGGATCAAAATTTGAAAACAGTTCAAAAATATTGGACAAAATTATCAGTAGTTAGAGGTCACCAAACAACAAGACTCGTTTGGGATACACCCAAGAATCAAGTTCTACATCACAAGGATCTTTCAAAATACCAATCAGTTATGAATATGCTCTTAAAATCTCCTTAAGAAGAGAATATAATAAGGCAAGGATGATGTCATTGGAGACTGTCCGAAAAAAAAAAAAAAAAAACAACAACACCCATTACTAAAGAAAGAGATGGCAAGAAGAATACAATCACCAGAAGAAATCCCTCTAACAAATTTCAACATATCTTCCTTGGACATTGTTATTCTTGCAATATTTTTGGACACAGAGCAGTACATTGTAAATCCTATGGAAATTACAATCCAAAGAATGACCAAGGAAGCAAGAAGTTTAATACAAGGAAAATAAACTACAAATATTTCTCTCCTTTACAAAATCTCAATGTTGAATGCCAAAGGTGCAACAACTATGGCCATACAACCAGTGAATGTAGATTACCAATGTAATCATTGAAGATAGGAAACCCTAACAAACAAAATAAGAATATATGGAAACTAACATCTGAAGTACAAAGCACGAAAGATGATGAATATATTCCACCTAAACTTGATGATGTTAATAATAGGAGAATGATGGGTAAAGCTTCTAATAAGGAATATAAAAATAAAAGTTTTTCATATAAAGTGAATCAAGCTCAAGAAAGGAGAGATCCTAAAGAACAATGTGACACACTTGTAGTTCTTGATGATGTCCTTCTAATCAATAGTCCACTAGCCAATAAGAAAAATGGAAAAAGAAAATCCTAAAGAAGAAGATGAAGCAGTTTTTGTTACACAAAATAATGATGATGATGATGAATATTCAATAGTAGACCAATCAAAAGAATTGAGTGATGATGATATCATAAGTTTTCCAATGCTATTTTGATGATAGACTACAACTCCTCCTTAACAGAAAATACGAACAAAAGAAAGGAAGGAGGATTCAGGGAAGGTTGTTCCTGGTGATGATATTATGAGTATTGAAGAACATAAATTTTACTTAGGAATGTTACTCTTGGCCGAGGGAAATCATAAATGTGGCAAAGAAAATAAAAATCCCATCATTGTTTTAAATCTAAAACTTGAAGTCTACAAGACAAAGGAAAGAGCAAATAATGTGCAGTATGATTTGGAGAAAGTACTAATGCTACGGATGCTACTAAAGTATGATATGATCCAGAACCAATGAGGTATTTGCAAAAGAATGATAACCTAATAAAGAGGCTCTTTGGTTACAGATGGATGAATAGATGACTAGCATCATGAAGAAATTGGGAGTAGTCTGGAAGAAAATAATGATAGTCCGTCAACAACATTTGTATAATATTGGAATGCTATTGAAGGAAGATAAAGGGAAACATAAATAAAACACATCCAGTGCATCATTGAAGTGGCATGGATAGAAGAGGACTGTAGTTTAAAGTATCATGGAAAACATAAAACATGTCTCTAGTATCTAAGTCAACACTACATTGGAAGATACTATGACCAATTTAATTTTGTTTCCAAGAAGGTAGAAGTTGAAGTTGGTTACTACAGAATCAAATGACTATGATAGAAGCATTAATGTGACATATGTTGAGGAAGGTCCAGTTCCCTTGAAAGTTTTTTTTTTTACTTTCTAGGATTAGTAATAAAAAAGGGAGAATTGTTGACAAGGGGAGAGATAAACAATAAAGAAAAGTCCAAAACAAATAGCACAAAAACATGGGAAGCATCACCTCATGAGGAGAATCACCTCAAGGGGAGAATCATCTCAGAGGGAGAAGAAAAATATTCCATTTTTCATTGTTGTCAAAGGGGGAGAGATAAAGAGTAAAACAAAGTCAATTCAAATAACTCAAAATATAGAATACATTCATAAGGGGAGTAAGATTGTTTTACTAGGTTGCCATCAATAACAAAGGGGGAAATTGTTGATAATTTGGTTGTCATTGATGTCAACCTTGATATATAGGTGACGTATCATTGATTGATTGGTTTGAGAAGCATTTTCAATATTGGACATAATTGTAAAGTCCCTTCCATTACGACAAAAAATAGTGAGTACAAAAGAGGTAAATATTTTTTTTGAAACAAACATTCGACAAGTGACATGTGTCACCACATATTAATAACTACACAATCAACTAAAAGAAAAAACAATTTTATTCAATTAACCATATCTCAATGATAACATAAGGAAACTACCCACCCAACCTATATTGCATGGTTAGGACCTCCAAGACACATAAGCAACGCTCAAGTCCAGGATTCATCCAATTTATTTTGACCACTTAAGGTCTCAGGATTGACGATTGTTTCAAGGAAAAAGGAAGTATCTAAATCCCATTAATTCAATCATACACCGCTATTCAAGACTAGAATTATCAACATACTTAACCATCAATTCATCATAGTGCAAATAATAATCTACTCTACTTAATCAATCTTTCAAGCAATGCTTATGTGTAATTTCGAATAAGGAAATAATACATAAAGATTAATAAGAACCACATTAGCATAAGTACAATCTTAGGAGTGGATAGGGATCAAATTATAATCTTCATTAGTATCTTGTCAAGTCAGGCTCAATCAAGGTCAAACATCAATCAAGAATCAAAACATTTGCAATAATTACAACCCCTATGTAGCTCAACCATGTACCTTAATAACATGATATAATGTAATTAAGAACACAAAGTAATTCAAATACTAGGTACACTTCAAATCATGAAATCCCATAAGAAAATTAAATGTCTTCCTTAAACACAACATAAGGATTCAATACCACTTTAAGTACCCTTTTAAACTATAAGAAATTAATCATAAATAGAAATAATAAGCATTCAAGCTGCATGCATACCATTTAAAAGAACAATGAGAAGACTCAACCATTATTAAGCAATAAGAATACTCAAATGCTACTTTACCTATTTATTACAAACTATAAGACAATTATAAAAAGATCAATCTTATTAAACTATACATACCAAATCAATACTTCCTTATATTACATAAACATTAAAAAACTATTAAACATGTTCAACATCATATTAAACAATATATAAGGATTTATGCAACCTTCATATCCAAGTTTAAAGCTATAAGTCGATCTCATCATAAAAAAATATATATCAAGTATAAAGCTATAAGTCGATCTCATCATAGCAAGTAATATATCAAGAATTTAACTAATTACATAACCATTTTAAGAAATTAAGAAGATAAAATTCATATTTAAGAATCAATAAAGTTTCATATGCTAGCTTACAAAGATTTATATAAGATGATTAAAATAAGAATCAATCACTTCACATCTTTATTTAAGAGTAAAGAATAGATCCACTAAAGGAACCAAATCTAAGTGAGAAGGCTAAAATAAACAATTATGCATAAGTGAGATAGAACTCACACTAATTCATTGAATTAATCAGAAAACCCATTACATTTATAGACTTTAATATATCCATGAAATCCTCAATGAATCCCTACTACTATGGATCTAAGCTAATCCTCTTACTAATTTAAGAGAGTACAAAATAACCTTCTAACTGTAAAATCTAATTTCGAATTATTCCAACACTTCCCCTTAATGAAGAAATGAATTTTCTATCACTCCTAACTGTTTCCTGCATTCTTCAAAGTTCATCTTTGCAAGAGGCTTGGTAAATATGTCAACCACATTAACAATGATATTACAATAGATCAAGTTAATTTCTCTTACAAAATGATGTTGAATTTCAATATGCTTGGTTCTAGCATGATAAATTGGGTTGTGTGCCAATTTAATAGAACTTTGATTGTCACATTTAAGAATAGTTAGCCTCATTTGTTTATTGCCAATATCTTCAAGAATTCTCCTTAACCAAACAACTTCACAAGTAGCATTGCATAGAGCTTTGTACACAGCTTATGTTGATGATAAAGAAACAGTTGGTAGTTTCTTACTGCTCCATGACATGACCCCTGTACCTATGTTGAATGCATGTCTTGAAGTCGATTTCCTGTCATGAGGATTTCCAGCCCAATCTGAATCAGAGTAACCTGTCAAATCAACATCACAATCATCAGTATACATAATACCAAAATTAACAGTTCCTTTCAGATATCGAAGAAATTTCTTGACAACTATCCAATGAATTTCAAGTGGTTTATCCATGAATTGAATAAGGATGTTGACTGTATATGCTATGTTTGGTCTGGTAGTGGAATAGTTCAAACTTCCCACCAAATGGTGATACAGAGTACCATTTACCTCTTTAGTTTCATCAACATTAGATAACTTAACATTCTGTTCTAAAGATGTTGACACTGCCTTTCTTTCACTCATATTTAATCTTTCCATAATCTCCCTTGTGTATTTACTTTGAGTGACCATTGTTTTACTGATTCTCTCCATATTTCCAGACCTAAACAATAATGTATTTAACCAAGATCCTTCATATCAAACATCTGTGCTAACTGAATTTTAATATCCTCAATCAAGTGAGAAGCATTGCCTGTGATAATATAATCATCAACATATAAGGATACCAAATCTACATTCCCATTTTCATCCTTTTTGACATACAGATTAGGATCATTTTTTCTTTTCACAAATCCTTTCTGAGAAAATAATGAATCAATCTTAATATACCAAAATCTAGGTGCTTGTTTCAAACCATATAAAGATTTCTTGAGCTTACAGACAAGATCCTCTTGTCCTTTCTTTATAAATCATTCAGCCTGAACCAAATAAATTTCTTCTTTTAGATCACCATTCAGAAATGTTGATTTATCATCAAACTGATGTATTTTCCAATTGTATTGTGTAGCTAATGCAATAATGACTCTAATTGTATTTAACGTAGCTACATGTGCAAAAGCTTCCTCATAATCAATTCCTTCATTTTTTGAATACCCTTTTGCAACTAATCTGGCCTTGTATTTGTCAACACTTCCATCTGTATTAAATTTGGTTTTATACAGCCATTTACATCCTATGGGAACTTTGTTTTCAGACAATTCTGTTAATTCCCATGTTTCATTCTTCATTATTGATTCATATTCTTCATTTATTGCATTTTCCATTCCTTATGATCTTTGTCTTGTTCATAAGTAACATGTTCTACAACATTCATTACTTGTGTCATCACTGCATAATATCTATACCTAGAAGGTACCTAAATTGTTCTTGATGACTTCATCTGTGTTCCACCACTTTCATTTCTTTTTCTCTGTGGCAAAGGATCCCTTTTGGGTGACTCAAGAGTGTTTGTAGTGTCCATGTTGCTTCCACTTTGTTCCTGTACCTGTACCTATTCTTGTTCCTGTACCTGTTCCTATTTACCATCTATATCAATTTTTACATGATCATCATTGTCATAAGGAGTATACCAAACATCATATTTACTTATCTCATCATCTGTATTCTCATGAAAAATCACATCTATGCTTGCAATCAGCTTATGTGAACCAAGATCAAACATTTTGTATGCCTTATGATCGTCACAATAACCAATGAATATACACTTAACAGATTTTGCATAATTTTTCTTCTCTCATCTTTTGGAATATGAGCAAACGCCTTGGAACCAAATATTCTTAAATGACCAACTTTAGGTTTATAGCCATAAAGAACTTCAAAAGGCGTTTTCAGATCTAGAATCTTTGTTGGACTTCTATTTTTTAAATAAACAATAGTATTAATGGCTTCTGCCCAAAAACCATTAGAAATGTTTTTACCTTTCAACATGTTGCAAGCACATTCTACTAATGTCATGTTCTTCCTTTCAGCTACACCATTTTTTTGTGGTCTATAAGGCACTGTGAATTGTTGAATGATCCCATCTTTCTTGCAATAGCTATCAAAATCTTCTGAGGTATATTCTCCACCTTGATCAGATCTGAGAATCTTAATGCATTTGCCTGTCTGCTTTTCCACCATAGTTTTAAATTCTTTAAAATATTCAAATACATCACTATTTTTCCTTATAAAATAAACCCAAGTAAATCTCGATCTGTCATCAACAAATATAAGAAAATACCTCGTACCACCAATTGACATTGTTTGCATGGGACCACGGACATCAATATGTATTAATTCAATTATCTCTCTCTATTTATTCTCTGTATGTACTGGAAATTCTTCCCTACGCTTCTTACCTAGTGCACATGCTTCACATTCTATATGCTCACTTTTCAAAACAAGAAGCCCTTCAACCATCAATTTATTCTGAAGTAGCACTAAGACATTTTGATTAAGATGTCCATACCTGCGATGCCATAATTCTTCTCTTGACATTGTTGTAGATGTCAATGCTTGATGATTTCCCCTTGTTCCATCAAGCTTATACAATCCTCCAATTCTTGTACCTATGGCTATGATTTTATAATGGTTCTGAATATCCTTCACAAAACATTGAGACTACATAAATTCTACATTCAAATTTTGATCAGTTATTGTGGAAACAGATATCAAAGTCTTTTTTATTCCTGGAACATACAACACATTGTGAATTTGTTTCATGTGTCCATTAGGTAAATTCACACATATTACTCCATAACCCAGAATCTTATGAAATTTATTATCTCCTAAATATATGTGTGTTTCATCAGTGCTCTCATGATATTCATCAAACCATTCTTTGTTACAAGACATATGAGTTGAGGCTCCTGCGTCTATGAACCATGCACTTTCATCATCAGTTTCTGCAAACAATGCAGCTTCATAAATAAACAACTTTAGATTCCTAAAACCATCATTGATAAAGGTGTCACTTTTCAGATAATTTCCATTATGTTTTCTAAACTTCTGTTTGGATTCATTAGCTTTCCTTTTATAACAATCTTTAACATGATGATCAGGTTTCCCACAATAAAAACAATCATCATTTTTCTTATCATGTACATCAAACTTTGATTGAATCATACCTCTATTCCTTGGTTGAAACTTGCCTGCTCTATTTTTGTCCCATTGCTTTCCCATGTATGGTTGTTTTCCTTTGGCTACTGACGCTAATTCTGAAGTATGAGATTCCATCTCAAACACCATCATTCTTTCTTCTTGTTGTAGAAGAATCCTTGTTAACTCAGAAAATGTAGGTGGATGTGCTCTACCTCCTAGACTTGAAATTAAGACATGATAATCTCTGATTAAACCTTTTAATGTAATAGTTACCATGTCAGATTTTGAAACTTTTTCACCAATTGCACTTAACTGATCACATAGATATTTAATTATGGAAACATAGGTGGCAATATTCTCATTTGTTTCCATTTTTATGGACAGTGACTGAGTCTTTAAAAACAAAATCCTATTTGAGTTTGTAGTTTCATACAAACCTTTCAATATGTCCCAAGTCTCCTTGGAAGTTTTACAGTCTCTGATGTGTAGAATTATGTTGTCCTTGGCAGACATCCACAACAACACTTTGGCCTTTGTTTCTCGTTTCTCCCAATCTGTAGCAGTAGCACCTGTGGGTTTGGCTTCATCTCCATTTACAACAGTCCATACATTCCATTCTTCAAAAATCATCAATATCTTAAATTTCCAGTCAATGTAATTATCACCATCGAGCTTGGATGCTTCATTCAGATAGTTTTCTGCAAGTGAATTTGACATATCTACACAAAAAATTCTTTAAACCACTCAAAAATACCTGGCAAATCTAACTTCAACAGTGGTTAATAGTTTTGGCAGCCACATGTAGGAACCAACGATATCACTCCAGCATATATTCCAGAATAGGAAAATGGCAACTTCCTTCCTCAATTGCACAGATGGCTGCACTCGACAACAAAGTGTTCACACGGGCATCTTTACCATAACGATCAATGATCATTCACACATGCATCTTCCACAACAGTGCGATGGCAGACGATTCGATCTAGGCAACGACTCAATTGCATAGGCTGCTCTTTCTTCCTCTTCTCTGTCGATACCAAATCTCACAGATCAAATACAACAATCTCCATCATGACAATGACTCACGACCTCTCCTGGGTGACTCCTTCACAGCAAAAACCAGTGGATAGCTCACGAAGCGGATAACTCACGACTCTCTCAACAATCACAAAACTCACAGCTCTCTCAACAAGTACGTCCACACCTCGGGCTTCCTCCATAGCGCAGAGGTCCTTACCACGACGTCCTTCACAACGATCTCCACAACGATCTCCACAATGTAGACCATCGGGCAACTCCCCCTCAGCTTTGATACAAAAATAAACAATTCTGCAGAAGTGAGATAGAACTCACACTAATTCATTGAATTAATCAGAAAACCATTACATTTATAGACTTGAACACATCCATGAAATCCTCAATCAATCCATACAACTATGGATCTAAACCAATCCTCTTACTAATTTAAGAGAGTACAAAACAACCTTATATAACTGTAAAATCTAATTTCTAATTATTTCAACATGCTAACATGCAAATCTCTCAACCAACATAAAAACTTGAAATATAGAATATTTCTAACTCAAAGAAAAGCTTGAAATATTTGATAATGTAATTTCACTGATAAATACCTTCATGAGACTCGCTCTGCAAAAATAAAATAGAACATCGGTAGGGACCGTGAGTGCTCAATGGAAGCCTATGAGCACAAATCAATCACTAAAAGTATAAAACTTATTTATTTAAAAGTATTAAAACCTAATTAAGTATTTAAACCCTATTTATTTAAAAGTATTAAAACCTAAAGAATAGGGCCTATAACAACCAAATAAGGTTCCTATAGGTCACAAGTCATGACTCGCCGACTCACAAGTCAGTCATGTAGACAACTGGCAATAACTGCAAAGGGTCACAACTAAGTCATGTAGACAACTGCAACAACTAATAACTTCCAATAACTAACAAGGGCAACATGCTGCGATGTACTACCTTCGAAATTAATCCAAAGTCACACAGTTTGCAAAGATGAAATCACAATTTTCCATCAAACTGTAAATTCCAACCACCAAATTTTGATTTTGATTAAATGAGGAAGAAAAAAGAAGTATATAATGAACCTGTATCCCACGCTACAAAAATTAATCGTGGGGAAAAGGTTGTTGATCTAATTCTGTGATTTGACAACATTGATGAAGAGCAAGGACAATGTGATGTGTCATTAGATGTGGATTCCAACGTACAAATTCCATATGCCACACATCATACTAAACTTATCTCTATTATCTAAATGCTTGAATATTTTTGTTATTTTGGAAAGAATATATATCCACCTCCACTACCGTTTAAATGGGTGCATCCGAGCATAAATAAAATAGAATAATTAATTATTTTAAAGATGGAAGAGGGGTTCCATTATGAATAATGATGATGCTTAATGGATTAAGATAATTAGGGTTGTAAAAACATCAATTTATTGACCAATGAGGAGTTAAAAAAATACTATTTTTGTTATATTAAAAAAATAGTTTTTTTTACTTGTTATGTTGAACACTAAAATTGATATAAATTTTTCAAGTCAACACAAAACTAATATGAAAATCAATGCTAACTCATTGCTATATACTACCTTCGGTAGTACAATAAGACTGATATTATTATTTACTAGCTCATATATATTTTTTTAGGTTATATTGTTGGGAAAAACCATGTATTTTTTATCATTTTCATCCTTTTGAGGATAGCTTCAAATAAATTTTAAAATCTTAATGACATAAAATAGTTCAACTACATGACTTGAATCCATTATAACAACACATTGGTTAAGAGTTCAACATATCATTACAAGAATTGAATTTAAATGTCATTGCAATTATTCCTTTCAACCATAAATATTAAAATTATCCAACTTGTGTGGAGTATTTGAAAATCTCTTCCTACTTAAAAAAACATATTTGATTTAAAAAAAAAAATCGATATTATAAATAACTGTCTAAACCTACATACTAAAAATACCAAAAAAAACAAACAAAAAAAACTAAACTCTCCAATCTCATCAATTTGAAATTATATATATATATATATATATATATATATATATATATATATATATAAAGAGCAGTCCTATAGGAATAAGACAACTGCTTAGTCCTAAACAAATCAATTTAATTTTGAAATTTACTGAAATTTCCAATCACGGAATTTGTGAAATTTTGTAAAATCAATATAAATTTCATATTTCTTAGTCCTGGAATCTGCAAGACTTCTTAGGGATTTTGAATTGGTTCAAGATTAAGAAGTCATATAGCTTAATTATCTAGACCAACGTTCAAGCCCAATTCTTATAGGAAATTGTACTTTGGACGGATATCAGCCAATTAGAATGCACATATGTAAAATTTAAAATTGATTGATTTCAAACACTTTAGCATTCATTCTTCTGCAATTTTCCCAAGGAGTCCTCATATTTTAAACAGACGATACACAAATCTATGAGATAATCGAGTTTCAAGTATATATGAACTGTGGTGGTTGTTTTTTACCATTTATTTTGCTCATTTTAATTCAAACTCCAATTGTGTTTCAGGCCCCTTTTGGCCTATTGCGTGGACTAAACTTCCATATAGTTTAACATTTATTCTCAAACATAATAATTTTGCAGTCTTTTTATCCATTAAAAAAAAAAGTAGGTTTTTATGAAGATTGTAAACTTCCTTCGAACCAGAGCAAAAAAAGAAAAGAATCTACGGGATTTCACTCTATTTGAAGATTTTATCACTATCTCTTTTATTGAGAAATATTCAGCATTGATATTTATATCTACTGTAAACTCTGATGTATTGTCAGCTACATTGATCATTGATCAAGAATTTTGCAGTCATTGTCCCATTCATTCGGGCATTCTTCATGTGCGCAATATCTTTTATCACTAACTCTTTGATTGAGAAATATTCAACATTGATATTTATCGTAAACTCTGATGTACTTTCAGCTACATTGATCAGGTATTTTACAGTCATTGTCCCATTCATTCTGGCTCTCTTCAGGCCCACAAATTATTGCAGGTTGGAAGTCTTCATAGCTCTCTTTTAGGCTTGCAATTCATTGAGGGTTGGCAGTCTGCTTCCTGGCTTCCATGGCTCTCTTTTAGGCTTGCAATTCATTGAGGGCTGCCAGTCTGCTTCATGGCTCTGTTTGAGGGTTGAAATTTGTTGGGGGCTTGCAGTATGCTTCATGTCGAGGACTCGAGACGCTACTAACTCGAATCAAATTCCTGATTAATGCAGGGACCCTCAAGCTAAGAGCTCAGATAATCAATTCAGTACTGTGCAACTGAAAGGAGTTTTACTCTAGATATACAGCGATGGGGACCTAGCTTAATAAATATTGTAGAGAGCTAGTGATGTACACAGAAACCCAACAAAAGAAACACTCACAATTTTCTTAGATAGGAAGAACACAAACATTAAAATTGCCTCTAAGAGCAGGAGGTATGCACTAGGGAAAAATATTCACAAGTTTCAGACTTGCAGTAGACATGATGCTTTTCTTTAGGTGCCCTGGACAAAGTTTTGCAAGATTTCAGATAGTTTATTTCCCCAGACAATTTTTCCAAACATCACAGACAACAATTTTATGAAACCACGAAGGCTGCAAAGAACATGCATCATGACACACACTTGAAGGTAATTTATTCACTGAAGATTATTTTTTCTCTCTGAAATTTCCTGCGAACACAAAAGACTAGAATGTCTTTCTAGAAATAGAGATTTTAAAGTTTGTTTTACTAGAATCAACGGTTACAACTCTTTAGAGATGAAATGGTCAAGAACGAAGAGTAATCAAAGACTATTATTCTCATATAACTAGGAAAGACTATCTTTGATTATTCTTATATAATTAAGAAAGACTATCTCTTTTAAGGATTAGCACAGAGAAATCTCCAGCAGGGGACATTAATTGTAATACTTCACTTGTCAAGATGATTCAATCCTGCCTTCAATGAGAGGAGATAACAAGTTCTTTGCTCAAGTGGATTTAAACAAATTCTGACTTTTTGTTGGTGTAGGGCCCATATATTTTGTGTATTTATCTTTTAGCGTAATTCTTCGACCAAACCAATTTGTTAAAACGAGATTTAAGTTAGTTATGGTAGAGCCAATTTACCAACTAGTCGTGCATCGCATTTATCAATCCAAGTCTTAAACTTTGGGTTGTTGGCATCAAGAACAAATCCTACCTTAAATGCAACCATAGATGTTTGATATTCCTCCAGAGAAAGGAAAGCAATATTGTAAGGTAACAAGATAAGTTATATTAAAATGACATTTAAATATAAATGCCAACTCAACAGAACAAATTTGCATCAACTCTCATTTCAACTAAACATGCATGACTTGTGGATCAGTGACTCCATTTTCACACCACCAAAATCCTGAAAGATAAAAATGTCAGAATGAGAACAAAGAACAAAATGCTTACCCCTTGTGCAGGTATGCCTTTGCCAGATTAGGATCCAACTCTATTGCCCGGTTTGCATCAGCAAAAGCATCTATTAAACACAAGGACATAAAATAAATAAAATCTTAGTAGCATGTTTAAGTTCAATACATAAATCCTCAAGTTAATCAGTAAATAATTTGATATAAATATAACAACTATTGACTATGGCACACAAATCAGAGGAACTAGAAGAAAATATTCAATATTAGCTACAGTTCATCATTACAATAACACATGTCTCTTTTATAGAGATTGCAAAGGGTT
>JASDQU010503516.1:2713-13993 GCA_032191745.1 Picea mariana | reverse complement strand
CGTGGATGATTATAAACCAACTCGTTCTCCCTTGCAGTCTGGAGTCAATATTACTACCACCTGTACTTCTCCCGAAGTTGATGCCACCATGTATCGTTAGTTAGTTGGTAGCCTCTTATACTTGAATCATACTCGTCCTGATCTTTCCTTTTTTTTTGGTCTTGTTTCTCAGTATATGAAAACACCCCATGAAAGCCATTGGAAAGAAACTAAAAGGATACTTCTCTATGTTTTTGGTATATTTCAGTTCGGGATGCATTATAGTTCAGGGGGGAATCCTTTATTGGTTGGTTTCACTGATTCAGATTGAGTCGGTGACCCTGATTATAGGAAGTCTACTGCAGGTTATGTTTTCAGCCTTGGTTCAGGACCTGACACTTGGGCCTTTAAGAAACAACAGGCTATTTAACTTTCTTCAGCAGAAACAAAGTATCAAGCAGCTATAAATGCAAGTCAGGAAGCCTTGTGGCTTCAACATATCCTTTCATAGTTTGGATTGTAGCAACAACATCCGACCAACCTTTGGCATGAAAATCAGAGTGACATCAAGCTCACCAAAGACCCAGTTCAACATCAGTGCAACAAGAACATCGAGATACACATGCACTTCATCAGAAATCTCATTCATGATCAAGTTATTGAAGTGCTCTTTTTCCCTACAGAAGATCAAGTTGTAAACATTTTCACAAAGTCTCTTACAGAAGCGAAGTTTTCCAAACTTCGATCTATGTTAGGAGTTCAGGAAGTTGTCATTAAGGGGGATAGTCTATAATGCCTCCTTCCTGCTCCTATTCTGTCACTATTGTAAATCCCTCAATCCTATCTCAAGTTGTTCTTAAGGGGGGATGTTAGGATATTTATACACTTAGAAGTTAGTTAAGATCTACTTGGTCTAATATGTCGTTAGGTAAAAGTGTTTTCTTAGTGTGTTTCTTTAGTATGCATTAGTATGCATTTGTAGTTAGAAAGTCTGATGATCACGATATGTTCCCGACATGGAGTGATCCAATGGTTCATATTCTCCTCGACCTTAATGACCATTGATTTGTGGCTTAACACTCGATTGGTCCATGATCTCTTTTTAAAGAGCATGGAGGGTCATTTGCTGATGATCGATTGGGATAAACTCTCTTGTAAAACCTCTTTGTAAGTTTTTTCTTTGGCATTAATAAACAGCTCCAAGTGGTCGCGTTGGTCGGGGCCATAGATGTTTTCCCGTATGGGTTTTACCACGTCAAAACATCAATGTGTTGATCTTTGATTTGATTGTGTGATTGGTTACTGAAGGTTTTCTTCCTCTGTTGGAATACCTGTGTTGTTGAACAAATCTCAATAGTCATAGGTCACCAAACAACAAGATTGGTTTGGGATACACCCAAGAATCAACTTCTACATCACAAGGATCTTTCAAAAGACCAATTAGTTATGCAAATGCTATTAAAATATCCTTAAGAAGTTAATATAATAAGGCAAGGATGATGACAATGGAGACCGTCCCAAAGAATAAAAAAATAAGCACCCCTTACTAAAGAAAGAGATGACAAGAAGAATACAATCACCAGAAGAAATCCCTCTAATAGATATCAATATATCTTCCTTGGACATTATTATTCTTGCAATAATTTTGGACACAAAGAAGTACATTGTAAATCCTATGGAAAGTACAATCCAAATAATGTCCAAAGAAGCAAGAAGTTTAATAGAGAGAAAAGAAACCACAAATATTTCTCTCCTTTACAAAATCTCAATGTTGAATGCCAAAGGTGCAACAACTATGGCCATAAATCCAGTGAATGTTTATTACCAATGCAATCCTTGAATATAGGAAACCCTAACAAACAAAATAAGAAGATATGGAAAATAAAATCTGAAGTACAAATCAAGAAAGATGATGAATATATTGCACCTAAAATTGATGAAGTTAATAATAGGATAATGATGGGTAAATCTTCTAATAAGGAATACACAAATCAAAGTTTTGCATATAAAGTGAATCAAGATCAAGAAAGGAGAGTTCATAAATAAGAATATGACACAATTGTAGTTCTTGATGATGTCCTTCAAATCAGTAGTCCACTAGCCAATCAAAGAAAAACGGAAAAAGAAAATTATAAAGAAGAAGATGAAGAAATTTTTGTTACACAAAATAGTGATGATGATGATGAATCTTCAATAGTAGACCAACCAGAAGAATTGAGTGATGATGATCTCATAATTTTTCCAATACTATTTTGATGATCTATCGAAGCTCCTCCTCAACAAAAAAATACGAACAAAAGAAAGGAAGGAGGATTCGGGGAAGGTTGTTCCTAGTGATGACATTATGAGTATTGAAGAACATAAATTTTACTTATGAATGTTACTCTTGGCTGAGGGAAATCATAAATGTGGCAAAGAAAATCAAAATTCCATCATTGTTTTAAATCTAAAACTTGAAGTCTACAAGACAAAGGAAAGAGCAAATAATGTGCAGTATGATTTGGAGAAAGTACTAATAATATGGATGCTACTAAAGTATGATATGATCCATACCCAATGAGGTATTTGCAAAAGAATGATAACCTAATAAAGAGGCTCTTTGGTTACAGATGAATGAATAGATGACTAGCATCATGAAGAAATTGGGAGTAGTCTGAAAGAAAATAATGATAGTCCTTCAACAACATTTGTATAATATTGGCATGCTATTGAAGGAAGATAAAGGGAAACATAAATAAAACATATCCAGTGCATCATTGAAGTGGCATGGCTAGAAGAGGACTGTAGTTTAAAGTATCATGGAAAACATAAAACATGTCTCTAATATCTAAGGCAACACTACATCGGAAGATACTATGACCAATTTAATTTTGTTGCCAAGAAGGTAGAAGTTGAAGGTGGTTACTACAAAATCAAATGACTATGATAGAAGCATTAATGTGACATATGTTGAGGAAGGTCCAGTTCCCTTGAAAGTTTTTTTTAAACTTTCTAGGATTAGTAATAAAAAAGGGAGAATTCTTGATAGGGGGAGAGATAAACAATAAAGAAAAGTCCAAAACAAATGGCACAAAAACATGGGAAGCATCACCTCATGAGAAGAATCACCTCAGGGGGAGCATCATTTTAGAGGGAGAAGAAAAATATTCCATTTTTCATTGTTGTCAAAGGGGGAGAGATAAAGAGTAAAACAAAGTCAACTCAAATAACTCAAAATATAGAATACATTCATAAGGGGAGTAAGATTGTTTTACTAGGTTGCCATCAATAACAAAGGGGGAAATTGTGGACAATTTGGTTGTCATTGATGTCAACCTTGATATATAGGTGAAGTATCATTGATTGATTGATTTGAGAAGCATTTTCAATATTGGACATAATTGTAAAGTCCCTTCCATTGCGACAAAAAATAGTGAGTACAAAAGAGGTAAACATTTCTTTTGAAACAAACATTTGACAAGAGACATGGGTCACCACATATTAATAACTAAACAATCAATTTCATCACAATCAACTAAAAGAAACAACAATTTTATTCAAGTAACCATATCTCAATGATAACATAAGGAAACTACCCACCCAACCTATCTTGCATGGTTAGGACCTCCAAGACACATAAGCAACGCTCAAGTCCAAGATTCATCCAATTTATTTTGACCACTTAAGGTCTCAGGACTGACGATTGTTTCAAAGAAAAATGAAGTATCTAAATCCCATTAATTCAATCATACACCGCTATTCAAGACTAGAATTATCAACATACTTAACCATCAATTCATCATAGTACAAATAATAATCTACTCTACTTAATCAATCTTTCAAGCAATGCTTACGTGTAATTTCGAATAAGGAAATAATACATAAAGATTAATAAGAACCACATTAGCATAAGTACAATCTTAGGAGTGGATAGGGATCTAATTCTAATCTTTATTAGTATCTTGTCAAGTTAGGCTCAATCAAGGTCAAACATCAATCAAGAATCAAAAAATTTGCAATAATTACAACCCCTATGTAGCTCAACCATGTACCTTAATAACATGATATAATGTAATTAAGAACACAAAGTAATTCAAATACTAGGTACACTTCCAATCATGAAATACCATAAGAAAATTAAATGTCTTCCTTAAGCACAACATAAGTATTCAATACCACTTTAAGTACCCTTTTAAACTATAAGAAATTAATCATAAATAGAAATAATAAGCATTCAAACTGCATGCATACCATTTAAAAGAACAATGAAAAGACTCAACCATTATTAAGCAATAAGAATACTCAAATGCTACTTTACCTATTTATTACAAACTATAAGAAAATTATAAAAAGATCAATCTTATTAAACTATACATACCAAATCAATACTTCCTTATATTACATAAACATTATAAAACTATTAAACAAGGTCAACATCATATTAAACAATATATAAGGATTTATACAACCTTCATATCCAAGTATAAAGCTATAAGTCAATCTCATCATAGAAAAAAATATATCAAGTATACAGCTATAAGTCGATCTCATCATAGCAAGTAATATATCAAGAATTTAACTAATTACATAACCATTTTAAGAAATTAAGAAGATAAAATTCATATTTAAGAATCAATAAAGTTTCACATGCTAGCTTACAAAGATTTATATAAGATGATTAAAATAAGAATCAATCACTTCACATATTTATTTAAGAGTAAAGAATAGATCCACTAAAGGAACCAAACCTAAGTGAGAAGGCTAAAATAAACAATTATGCAAAAGTGAGATAGAACTCACACTAATTCACTGAATTAATCAAAAACCCCATTACATTTATAGACTTGAATAGATCCATGGAATCCTCAATGAATCCCTACTACTATGGATCTAAGCTAATCCTCTTACTAATTTAAGAGAGTACAAAACAACCTTCTAACTGCAAAATCTAATTTTGAATTATTCCAACACTTCCCCTTAATGAAGAAATGAATTTTCTATCACTCCTAACTGTTTCCTGCATTCTTCAAAGTTCATCTTTGCAAGAGGCTTGGTAAATATGTCAACCACATTAACAGTGGTATTACAATATATCAAGTCAATTTCTCTTACAAAATGATGTTGAATTTCAATATGCTTGGTTCTAGCATGATAAATTGGGTTGTGTGCCAATTTAATAGAACTTTGATTGTCACATTTGAGAATAGTTGGCCTCATTTTTTTATTGCCAATATCTTCAAGAATTCTCCTTAACCAAACAACTTCACAAGTAGCATTGCATAGAGCTTTGTACACAGCTTCTGTTGACGATAAAGAAACAGTTGGTAGTTTCTTACTGCTCCATGACATGACCCCTATACCTATGTTGAATGCATGTCCTGAAGTTGATTTCCTGTCATGAGGATTTCCGGCCCAATCTGAATCAGAGTAACCTCTCAAATCAACATCACAATCATCAGTATACATAATACCAAAATTAACAGTTCCTTTCAGATATCGAAGAAATTTCTTCACAACTATCCAATGAATTTCAAGTGGTTTATCCATGAACTGACTAAGGATGTTGACTGTATATACTATGTTTGGTTTGGTAGTGGTGAAATAGTTCAAACTTCCCACCAAATAGTGATACAGAGTACCATTTACCTCTTTAGTTTCATCAACATTAGATAACTTAACATTTTGTTCTAAAGATGTTGACACTACCTTTCTTTCACTCATATTGAATCTTTCCAGAATATCCCTTGTGTATTTACTTTGAGTGACCATTGTTTTACCGATTCTCTCCATATTTCCAGACCTAAACAATAATGTATTTAACCAAGATCCTTCATATCAAACATCTGTGCTAACTGAATTTTAATATCCTCAATCAAGTGAGAATCATTTCCTGTGATAATCTAATCATCAACATATAAGGATACCAAATCTACATTCCCATTTTCATCCTTTTTGACATACATATTAGGATAATTTTTTCTTTTCACAAAACCTTTCTGAGAAAAAAATGAATCAATCTTAATATACCAAGATCTAGGTGCTTGTTTCAAACCATATAAATATTTCTTAAGCTCTTAGACAAGATCCTCTTGTCCTTTCTTTATAAATCCTTTAGCCTGAACCAAATAAATTTCTTCTTTTAAATCACCATTCAGAAATGTTGATTTATCATCAAACTGATGTATTTTCCAATTGTGTTTTGTAGCTAATGCAATAATGACTCTAATTGTATTTAACATAGCTACATGTGCAAAAGTTTCCTCATAATCAATTCCTTCCTTTTTTGAATACCCTTTTGCAACTAATCTAGCCTTGTATTTGTCAACACTTCCATCTACATTAAATTTGGTTTTATACATCCATTTACATCCTATGGGAACTTTGTTTTCAGACAATTCTGTTAATTCCCATGTTTCATTCTTCATTATTGGTTCATATTCTTCATTCATTGCATTTTTCCATTCCTTATGATCTTGGTCTTGTTCATAAGTAACATGTTCTACAACATTCATTACTTGTGTCGTCACTGCATAATCTTTATACCTAGAAGGTACCTAAATTGTTCTTGATGACTTCATCCGTGTTCCACCACTTTCATTTCTTTTGATCTATGGTGAAGGATCCCTTTTGGGTGACTCAAGAGTGTTTGTAGTGTCCATGTTGCTTCCACTTTGTTCCTGTGCCTGTACCTGTTCTTGTTCCTGTACCTGTTCATGTTTACCATCTATATCAATTTTTACATGATCATCATTGTCATAAGCAGTATACCAAACATCATATTTACTTATCTCATCATCTGTATTCTCATGAAAAATCACATCTATGCTTGCAATAAGCTTATGTGAACCAATATCAAACATTTTTTATGCCTTATGATCATCACAATAACCAATGAATATACACTTAACAGATTTTGCATAATTTTTCTTCTCTCATATTTTGGAATAGGAGAAAACGCCTTGGAACCAAATATTCTTAAATGACCAACTTCAGGTTTATAGCCATAAAGAACTTCAAAAGGAATTTTCAGATCTAGAATCTTTGTTGGACTTTTGTTTTTTAAATAAACAATAGTATTAATGGCTTCTACCCAAAAACCATTAGAAATGTTTTTACCTTTCAACATGCTGCAAGCACATTCTACTAATGTTCTGTTCTTCCTTTCAGCTACACCATTTTGTTGTGGTCTAGAAGGCATTGTGAATTGTTGAATGATCCCATTTTTCTTACAATAGCTATCAAAATCTCCTGAGGTATATTCTCCACCTTGATCAAATCTAGGAATCTTAATGCATTTGTCTGTCTGCTTTTCCACCATAGTTTTAAATTCTTTAAAATATTCAAATACATCACTCTTTTTCCTTATAAAATAAACCCAAGTAAATCTCGATCTCTCATCAACAAATATAAGAAAATACCTCGTACCACCAATTGACATTGTTTGCATGGGACCACGGACATCAATATGTATTAATTCAATTATCTCTCTCTATTTATTCTCTTTATGTACTGGAAATTCTTCCCTACGCTTCTTACCTAGTGCACACGCTTCACATTCTATATTCTCATTTTTTAAAACAAGAAGCCCTTCAACCATCAATTTATTATGAAGTAGCACTAAGACATTTTGATTAAGATGTCCATACCTGCGATGCCATAATTCTTCTCTTGACATTGTTGTAGATGTCAATGCTTGATGATTTCCCCTTGTTACATCAAGCTTATACAATCCTCCAATTCTTGTACCTATGGCTATGATTTTATAATGGTTTTGAATATCCTTCACAAAACATTGAGACTACATAAATTCTACATTCAAATTTTGATCAGTTATTGTGGAAACAGATATCAAAGTCTTTTTTATTCCTGGAACATACAACACATTGTGAATCTGTTTCATGTGTCCATTAGGTAAATTCACACATATTACTCCATAACCCAGAATCTTATGAGATTTATTATCTCTTAAATATATGTGTGTTTCATCAATGCTTTCATGATGTTCATCAAACCATTCTTTGTTACAAGACATATGAGTTGA
The DNA here is from genome assembly GCA_032191745.1 of Picea mariana. Lineage (NCBI taxonomy): Eukaryota > Viridiplantae > Streptophyta > Pinopsida > Pinales > Pinaceae > Picea > Picea mariana. Next base: position 5,994 of record JASDQU010503516.1, on the reverse strand, counting down.
GGCTCCTGAGTCTATGAACCATGCACTTTCATCATCAGTTTCTGCAAACAATGCAGCTTCAGAAATAAACAACTTTAGATTCCTAAAACCATCATTGATAAAGGTGTCACTTTTCACATAATTACCATTATGTTTTCTGAACTTCTGTTTGGATTCATTAGCTTTCCTTTTATAACAATCTTTAACATGATGATCGAGTTTCCCACAGTAAAAACAATCATCATTTTTCTTATCATGTACATCAAACTTTGATTGAGTCATACCTCTATTCCTTGGTTGAAACTTGCCTGCTTTGTTTTTGTCCCATGGATTTCCCCTGTATGGTTGTTTTCCTTTGGCTACTAACGCTAATTCTGAAGTATGAGAGTCCATCTCAAACACCTTCATTCTTTCTTCTTCTTGTAGAAGAATCCTTGTTAACTCAAAAAATGTAGGTGGATGTTCTCTACCTCCTAGACCTAAAATTAAGACATGATAATCTCTGATTAAACCTTTTAATGTAATAGTTACAATGTCATATTTTGAAACTTTTTCACCAATTTCACTTAACTGATCACATAGATATTTAATTATGGAAACATAGACCAGGAAATATTCTCATTTTCTTCCATTTTTATGAACAGTGACTTAGTCTTTAAAAACAAAATCCTATTTGAGTTTGTAGTTTCATACAAACCTTTCAATATGTCCCAAGTCTTCTTGGAAGTTTTACAGTCTCTGATGTGTAGAATTATGTTGTCCTTGACAGACATCCGCAACAACACTTTGGCCTTTGTTTCTCGTTTCTCCCAATCTATACCAGTAGCACCTATGGGTTTGGATTCATCTCCATTTACAACAATCCATACATTCCATGCTTCAAAAATCGTCAATATCTTAAATTTCCAGTCAATATAATTATCACCATCGATCTTGGATGCTTCATTCAAATAGTTTTCTGCAAGTGAATTTGACATATCTGCACAAAAAAATCTTTAAACCACTCAAAAATGCCTGGCAAATCTGACTTCAACAGTGGTTAATAGTTTTGGTAGCCACGTGTAGGAACCAACGATATCACTCCAGTGTATATTCAGAACAGGAAAATGGAAACTTCCTTCCTCAATTGCACAGATGGCTGCACTCAACAACAAATCATTCACACAGGCGTCTTTATCACAACGATCAACAATCATTCACACATGCGTCTTCCACAGCAGTGCAATGGCAGATGATTCGATCTAGGCAGCAACTTAATTGCACAGGCTGCTCTTTCTTCTTATTCTCTGTCGAGACCAGATCTCACAGATCAAATACAACAGTCTCCATTATGAAAACGACTCACGACCTCTCCTGGGTGACTCCTTCATAGCAAAAACCAGTGGATAGCTCACGAAGCGGATAACTCACGGCTCTCTCAACAATCAGAAAACTCATAGCTCTCTCAACAAGTACACCCACACCTCGGGCTTCCTCCATAGCGCAGAGGTCCTTACCACGACATCCTTCACAGTGATCTCCACAACGATCTCCACAATGTAGACCATCGGGAAGCTCCCCCTCAGCTCTGATACCAAAATAAACAATTCTGCAGAAGTGAGATAGAACTCACACTAATTCATTGAATTAATCAGAAAACCATTACAATTATAGACTTGAACACATCCATGAAATCCTCAATCAATTCATGCAACTATGGATCTAAACTAATCCTCTTACTAATTTAAGAGAGTACAAAACAACCTTATATAACTGTAAAATCTAATTTCTAATTATTTCAACATGCTAACATGAAAATCTCTCAACCAACATAAAAACTTGAAATATAGAATATGTCTAACTCAAAGAAAAGCTTCAAATATTTGATAATGTAATTTCACTGATAAATACCTTCATGAGACTCGCTCTGCAAAAATAAAATAGAACATCGGTAAGGACCGTGAGTGCTCAATGGAAGCCTATGAGCACAAATCAATCACTAAAAGTATAAAACTTATTTATTTAAAAGTATTAAAACCTAATTAAGTATTTAAACCCTATTTATTTAAAAGTATTAAAACCTAAAGAATAAGGCCTATAACAACAAAATAAGGTTCCTATAGGTCACGAGTCATGACTCGCCGACTCACAAGTCAGTCATGTAGACAACTGGCAATAACTGCAAAGGGTCACAACTCAGTCATGTAGACAACTGCAACAACTAATAACTTCCAATAACTAATAAGGGCAGCATGCTGCGATGTACTGCCTCCGAAATTAATCCAAAGTCACACAGTTTGCAAAGATGAAATCACAATTTTCCATCAAACTGTAAATTCCAACCACCAAATTTTGATTTTGATTAAATGAGGAAGAAAAAAGAAGTATATAATGAACCTGTATCCCATGCTACAAAAATTAATCGAGGGGAAAAGGTTGTTGATCTAATTTTGTGATTTGACAACATTGATGAAGAGCGGGGACAATGTGATGTGTCATTAGATGTGGATTGCAACGTACAAATTCCATATTCCACACATCATACTAAACTTATCTCCATTATCTAAATGCTCGAATATTTTTGTTATTTTGGAAAGAATATATATCCACCTCCACTACTGTTTAAATGGGTGCATCCGAGCATAAATAAAATAGAATAATTAATTATTTTAAAGATGGAAGAGGGGTTCCATTACAGATAATGATGATGATTAATGGATTAAGATAATTAGGGTTGTAAAAACATCAATTTATTGACCAATGAGGAGTTAAAAAAATACAATATTTGTTATATTAAAAAAATAGTTTTTTTTACTTGTTATGTTGAACACTAAAACTGATATAAATTTTTCAAGTCAACACAAAACTAATATGAAAATCAATGCTAACTCATTGCTATATACTACCTTCGATAGTACAATAAGACTGATATTATTATTTACTGGCTCGTATATATATTTTTTAGGTTATATTGTTGGGAAAAACCATGTATTTTTTATCATTTTCATCCTTTTGAGGATAGCTTCAAATAAATTTTAAAATCTTAATGACATAAAACAGTTCAACTACATGACTTGAAGCCATTATAACAACACGTTGGTTAGGAGTTCAACATATCATTACAAGAATTGAATTTAAATGTCATTGCAATTATTCCTTTCAACCATAAATATTAAAATTATCCAACTTGTGTGGAGTATTTGAAAATCTCTTCCTACTTAAAAAAACATATTTGATTTAAAAAAAAAAAAACCAATATTATAAATAACTGTCTAAACCTACATACTAAAAATACCAAAAAAAACAAACAAATAAAACTAAAC
>JASDQU010503515.1:533-47562 GCA_032191745.1 Picea mariana | reverse complement strand
TTTGGCATAGGAATAGTGTCGATTCACCTTATCTATTATGGTTAGAGAGAGTTAGAACCATGTAACCTACTGTATCTATTACAAATAAGGTTTGTTAGAACACATAAAAAAGGTTAGAACTATGTAAATTATATGGTTCTAACTTATTCTAAAAATGATAGATATGGTCGATTAAAACCATGTAAATTAATGATTCCAACCTACCTTATAGATAAAAGTAATTAAACCCTCATAAATTAAATGATACAAATCTAATTTCAATATGCCTTTCTTGTCCAAATCTAATTTCAACATACCCTTTCTGTGAGAAGTTAAAACTAGGTTAAAGGTAATTTAACTGATTCCAACTTGCATCAGATTAAAACAAAACATATCATTTCAAGGTAATTGACAAAATAAGTTGAAACCATGTACTTTACATGGTTTGATCTTGATTCTAACCTGCCCTACAACCATTTAAGCACTACAATCTGATCACCCTTCAATCGCCACGGAACCCCTTCTATTGCAACTCTCAATGGGTGGAAACTCTTTCCGTCAACCTCGTGACCCTTCGTAACCGCTAACAAGTACTGAGTTTATATCGGATAAGAAAAGAGAGTCCAATATTGTTTTGCCTTCGGTTAAAGTTACATTTACTTTGTAGTGACCCTTCGTTAACATGTACTGATTTTTTATCGGATAAGAAAAGAGGGTCCAATCTTTTTTATCAGAAAAGAAAAGAGGGTCTAGTCTTGTGTGTTTGTTTGAATTAGGGGTAATTTATTTGATTTTTTAATATTTTATGGAATTAAGAGTAATGAATCACTTTTCTGTTATTTAAATAAATTTATTTTTAAATATATAAATAAATTCAATATTGCAGCCGTATAATGACACTGATGTCAACTTCACATGAGCACCATTATAGGGCTGCAATTAACTTATTAGAACTCATGTCAATTTCACATGATGGCGCTGATAATTGACATTGATTGTTATAATAGAATTAGAACCAAGACCGTTTAGAGAGCCGTTCAATATAATCACAGAATTTTTTTAAGTTTAGCATTAAGAAAATGGATGTTTTGTGTTTATTTTATTTTGATTTATATATTATGGGTAAGAGTTATGGATAAATAGTGTGTTATAACGTCCACCCCACCCCTCTAAAAATTAGCTAACATAAATATTTCAGATCATTTATCTCAATCTTGTTGTTAATATTATAAATGGGTAAAAAAACAAAAACAATTTTATAAAATTATTTTATATTTTTTTCAATAATCAATATAATCTCATTTTATAATTTTTTATATAAAAATAAAAATTAAATATTTTATTATATATATATATATATATATATATATATATATATATATATATATAGAATTAACATATGTTTAAGAATATCGTACATATAAATGACTAAACCTGTACATATACATGAAAGAGATGTTCCTACAGTGAAACGGATTATAATTGAGTTGCAGTTACCAAATTAATTTAGTTATAATAATAATAAATATAATTTAAAACGACCAACACCCAAATTGCATCAATTCCCAACAGTTAACCCTTCACATAATACAGCTATTTTCCCATGAAAATAAAACTAATTTTTGGCTTTGTGCATGATTTTGACTTTCAATAACAGCCAAAGTTTTTCTTCAGTCTGTACATTACAATACACATTGGATTGGTCATTTTCGTTCCAAACGTCATAAAACTGGACTCCACTAGTAATTCCAAACTCTTCTTGCTGTGGCGATTCCAAATCATCTCGAATGACTGGATGTTCGTTCAAATGCCAAATATCATCCTGCCACAGAGACCCATAAAAAACCTCCGTAGTCTCAGCATAGCCATACACGGCATCGGAATACATAATCTCCATTGAATCTCCATGCATATGGTTCATGATAATTCCAAATTCGTGAGGAGTAATTAGGTATTCTACGAAACCAAACTCGGCGCCCACACCTTCGTAATACATCAGTTCCCCTATATCAGGCGTCACGGAGGTCGCTTCATTACTCCCGTCTGCAGTTAGTTGACCTTGTTTAATTGAACTCGTGTCATCGGTGGACTCAATATTATGATCTGTTTGGCCCTTCAACTGAATTTCTTCTTCCAGAGAATTAATAACCCCGTTGATGCCAACGTCAGTCTCTTCTGGGTTGTTGTCATTGTTATCCATATTATCGATCTGCTCCAGCAACGACAGGAGAGCATTGTCCAAGGTTCGCTTATAGTTTGGCAAAACGAATCCGCCATTCCAGTACTCATCTCTCCTTCGCTTATTCTGATAAACTTGTGACGAAGCGGCCATCTCCCCAAAATGCCACAGAAAAGACATAGATACAACAGAGCTTTACCGCAATAGTTGCAATGACTTGAGTTCTTAGAGGTTTGAAATCCACACCACCTCGTCATCCGATATATAGATAGCTCCCATCCCGCGTGACAGGAGTGTTTTCCCGAGTAACCTAATTCTATCTTTTTTATGTTTTAAAATTTCAGGACAATACGGTGAATATTACAAAGCGCGTTAACCTAACATGAAGTGTATATAGATAGCTCCCATCCCGTGTGAGAGGAGTGTTTTCCCGAGGTAAGTGAATCCCATCTTTTTTATGTTTTAAAATTTCACGACAATACGGAGAATATTACAAAGCGCGTTAACCTAACATGAAGTATATATAGATAGCTCCCATCTCGCGTGAGAGGAGTGTTTTTCCGAGGTGACATCATACCATTTTTTTTTTATGTTTTAAAATTTCACGACAATACTGAGAATACGACAAAGCGCGTCAACTTAACAAGCGTTTTGGTATATTTTATTGAAATAAGGTGTTATAAATTTGGGTAAAATAATAATTTGGTGTTGTTTAAAATGCATTTTTGAATATATAAATGAATTTTTAACAATTTTGAAACAAAGAAATTTAATAATATTTGGAAAAGAGTTTAATACAATAAAAATATCTACTTAAATTTGGTACATTTAATTGTTCAAATAAAACATGTTTAAAAATATTTGAAAAAAAACTCTAAATACATCAAAAATATCTACTTAAATTTTGGCATGAGACCCTTCCCACATAAACACATAAATAAATTCAACTTCTTGAACAACTCTGAAACACATGAAAATTTAACCAAAAGCAAAATAAAACAAAAATATCTTCCTGAATTTAGCGCATTCACTCGTTCAGATGGACCCCTTCCCACAATGTGTGAGTGACACAACGGCTCACGCCTTTCACGGAAAACTGACCCGCCCTCAACAATTTCGTCGTTCTATATATAAAGGAAATTAGGGATCTAAACAAAAAGTGTTTCGTAGAATCTGTATGGTATGTGTTTTTATATGTTAAAAAGGTGTGGGTACTAAATGTAGATAAATGTTGGGGTATTTTGGGTATTAATTGTACATAAATGGAAAAACATAGAAAAGCATAAAAAGATGATGATAAATATTTAAATTATAAATATTGGTAAAATTGAAAAGTTAAGAGAGAGAAAAAATGAGAAATATAATTTAAAGGGGTAAAATTCATATGATCTAAGCAAACATTGAGGAGGGATTGAGTTAACTAGCCATTGTTTTTGGTGTGCAAAGAAATGTAGTAAAATGGTTCATTGGTGGTGGGGTTGATCACGAAGTTATTATATGTCGATACAAGTGTCAATTTGGCAAGCTTCGATTCGTAGTTGGGGTGGATCGAGAAACCGAGACAAGGGACAAGGAGAACAAGTGAAGGGAGGGCTCGATTTGATAATCAAGCCAAATTGAGAATAAGGGTCAATCACAAAATCGAGATAGGGGGAAGATAATTTTGTGAGGAGAGGTACTGATTTGGAAATTGTGGTTGATTCTCAAATCAAGGTCTCCCTTCATTAATTCTTTGAGTGTGCATGATTCTCAAAGCAATGTCTACCTTCAATAAATAAGCTTATCCTTTGTCTCGAGTTGGTGATCGACCCATATTGGAAAATCAAGAGGTCTTTTCACAAAGTTTATTGCTTCATTGTCATGACTTTGTGTTTGAACCTAATTTTAGATCAGGGCCGACTTCAAAATTGGAATAAGCCACAAGGTGAATTAGTGTGAATTTTCCATTGGTTCAAACATTTTGAACATTTGAAGCCTTTGATTTGAACTTTTAAACTAGTTGAAGGCTCCTTTGTTCTCGATTTCAAAATCGCATCGATTCTTAAACCAGGGCCTCCCTTCACAATTTTACCTCATCTTGTCCTAATTTTTCCTCAAAGAGAAATATGGGTAGGTCCTGATTTTCAAATCGACCCCCCTTTCCATCAACTTATTTGTTCAATCCTTTGAACTTTTTTTAGCCTTCGTTCAAACTCTTTGAACTTTTTCTCCTAAACTATGGAGTATTACAAAAGGTTGTTAAGTTCAATTTGTCAAATCAACCCAAATTCTCCAATTGGGACCTATCTTCACTAAAGTCCTAATTTCCTTGTTCCAATTTGGTGATTGAAATTGATTACCAATCAAGGCTTATCTCAAGCCTTTGTTTGAATCACGAGCCCCTTATCCTAATTTTGCAATCGACCCTAAGTGCCAGATCAAGCCCTTCCTCGAACATTAGTGTGAGTAAGTCTCAATTCTCAGATCGCACCCCTTGTCCCCAACCTTTTCACTTGTTAATTTTTTCTTGGCCCAACCTCCCTCCAAATAAGTCGAATTTTTGAAAGGTTCGAGGGGATTATTGATTTGATGTTAAAGTTAACCCATGTGTTTTGTGTTCTGTACAATAACATGCAATCACTTTACAATGACTATAAATGGAATTAAATGGCCAAGAAAGAGACTCAAATATTTAAAAGAAAAGGAAGTTTACCCAACAAATTCCAATGAATGGGGATTATAAATATAAGTATGGAAATGTAATTGGTTGTTCATTTTCAAACTTTTTTTGTATGCATCTAGTTATTTATGTTTTTACTTTTATTTATTTGGTAACTTCTTGCTATGGGTAAAAGTAGTGATGTATTTAGTACCGTGTTTATCTCTCTGGTTCTATTTGGTTAACCTAGGCTTCATTTTTCATTTTTTACATACTAGAGTAGTTTCATTTCATTTATTGCATCTAAGAAAAACTCAAAAGGTGGACTAGGACGCAATCGGTAAAACAAAACCAATAATAGTTGTCCAACTAGAATATATCTATAGGTTCCCTATTCCAGGTACCTTCGGGTATAATTAGGACCTTTCATTGGGGAGAACCCTATTGAGTGCATAGGGCCATTCAAACTTTTCAACACACTGACAAACAATGCATGAAAAAATCCATTCACAATTTGGACAACACTTGGCACTGTCCAAATGCAATGTTGATTTCTTTGAATGCCTTCTTAAGATGGAACTATAGGACCACATAGGAGAACTAACCTCCATGGTTTCTTTTGAATATGTTGTAGTGGAACTAACCGGTATCAAGGCAAGGGTTTTTTCCATAGATCGATGCCATCAAAGAAATTGTTTCCAAAATAGAATGCAAACAATTCCTTTTCACCCTTGCAACAAAAATATAAACCTTTAAAGAGACCAAGTACTTGAAGGTCACCATAATGAAATAAAAATAGGTAACATTCAATTTTGGGTGCATAATACTACTATATGGTATAAGAAAACTGATGAAGACCCCCTCGAGGATCTTCGTACCCACATGTGCAGAACTACTCTCCAAATCTCTGCGTGGCCCAAGTCTCCTTAACAAAGTTTTGGATTAACTCTATCTACACCTTAGAAATTCCACGCTCATGTCCAAGCATTATTTCCTTATGACCAAGTTCTAAATCCTCAGGCTTATATCCTTAAGTGTTTATGCCTTGTTCGTACTCCATGTGACTATGTATTAGGACCATGGCCACAGATGTCGAACCTTCCCAAACTGAAATGAACTTACTCCCTTCTTGTCCTGATCCAAGGGACAATAGAATCTCATCCGTTGATCAAATGAAATGATCAACAATATATGTTAAAACCCGACGATTAAATGCTATTCATTGATCTCATAGTATTTTTATGGATCGTCGATTGTCCTTTTCCATGAACTCCATGCAAGTTGTGGGTTAGTCGGAGCCTTTCGTCAACCCGGTGTCAATCGCCAGCAGACCACTAGAATGTTTTGAATCACCACACACACCCAATACCCGATCTGGTATGACACATCACTAACCATGTGGAATTGTTTATGTGGATCTGCCACATGTCAAAATTGACTAGGTTGCCACGTGTCACCTCGATCTATGACTTTCACACACTCCAATTGTTGAATGGACATTGACACGTGTCATCTTCAATGTGGGCCACATGTCACTCTTTGAGGGATTGCATACGTGTGCTGACGTATGTCAGTATCAGACTATCAAAATCTTCCTACGCTTTCTCTTCTCCTTGTTTGATCCGATAGATTAACTCCTAAGTACTTTCTCCGATCTGGTATCCTATGAACCATTGATATGTTGGTTGAATGGATGGCTATATATTATGCTCCATCATGCCTTCATTATGCTATAGATCACCATTAATATTCCTCTTCAATGAATGATCGCTATGTGCATCAAACACCCAGTTGTCGAACTTCTATTTACACTTAAGTCCTCCTTGTTTCGATTGGATTCTTAACTATCGAATGCCTTGATTATTAGATCTTGTTGTCGGTTGTCGATCTGAATTTGGGTTCGATGGTTAGATGTTATTTCATCCCCAGATTGTTGTATGTTGGAAGCTCTAAGCTAAACTCTTCCTCCTTTGTTTATGATTCGATCAATATCTATGGCTGGTATGGATCCCGATGAAATATGACGGTTACTTTTCTGTTACACCTTTATATAGAGGTTAAACCTTGTTTCAACCTGCACGTAGAATGAGTCTTGATCTCTGCTTGTTCTGACTTCCATTGATCCAATCTACAAACTCAACCATTTCGTAATCACAATTGGGACATCAATCTCTTCGATGATCGATGTTCGATCTCAACCCAACCTACAACAAATAATTTGTTCTAATTATAGAACCTGCACATACATAATAAGAGGGATTTATCATTGTTCAGAGATTAAAACCTACATCGCTCAGCCTCTTAGATATTTAAACACTCACACAATTTACAGAGGTTTGATACACCAATTCCATGCAACACTCAAAATAGAGTGATTTCATTCCTCATTCATACAAGACTGCACATGTAAGTTACATAAGGCCTCTTAATGGCCTTTTCTCATCTCCCTCTTTGGCATGATTCCTCATTCGATTGGTCTCTCTCCTTGGCATGTTGTACATTCATTTGGCCACACCTTTTCCTGTAGACTTACAATGCATATATACACACAAGATTGAAACCAATTTCAGTTCAAATCCTAATTTGTATCCTAAGATCCTCTAGCATCCACAAAATACTCAAGAATCCTTAAAATCGCTTATAAGCCTCACCTTTCTTGAGAACTAGATCAATTACATACATTCTCAATCAAATCTCAATCTTATACATTCTTCTAGAATTCCATAAAACATAGGAATTTCAAACATTTAAACAACAAAATCAAGACCCCTAGGTATAGTCAAACAAGGTTGGTTTTGGAGGCAAGATTCCCCTGCATAAAAAACAAAACCAATCATAGAGGGATGTTTACACCTCTATATTGCCTCCATTTTGGTCACCCTTTTATTTCAAGTTTACACATGTTCAAATTTTTTTTTGAATACTCTACTTAGTTTTGGCCTCTAGGAATGCTATATGTCTTGCTGATACTTAAATATTGTACTTAAATGTTACAATCTTTCATAATATTGAGGTGAAACTCATTATGTCACAATGTGAAATAATATTTTAGTCTACCTTTTATTATTGAAATTTGACTTAATACTTTGGCCAACCATAATGGCTTAACCACCCATAATGTCGCAATGTGGCATTTTCTTCAAGTCAACCTTTTAATGTCATAATGTGGCATAATTTTGACTTTACATAACCAATGTAAATAATAGTTTACAAAAGTCACACAATGTTTTTGAAATTCAACTATGGTCAACCAAACCCAACCATTGTTAATCAGTTGTCAATCATTACCAACAAAAGAGAACCATAGTGAATATAACCCTTGATAAATGTTGCAATGCAACCTAACCATTTATGAACGTTCAAATGTGACATATCCATTGGAAGAATGTAACAATTTAAAATAAACCAACCAATATGTACATGGGCATGTGACGTAACCATAGTTATGCCAAGCATATATACCTTTTAATGTCAAGAAACATCCACCTTCTTCATGTGCGATGCCACAAAGCCTTGATGAATATCGCTATGTGGTGTTTAAGCATTAAGGAATGTTTCATTCAAACATAATTGTTTTCTTTTTTTAACTCTGAATATGCTTTCTTTTGAAAATACCTTGGTTCCTCGTTTACTTTCCAACATTGACCATTCTTTTGAAATGAATAAGTTAGATGAGATTCTCCATCTAGATCTCCTTTCATTCCATCTAGGGGTTTGATTTCTTTCTTGTGTTTTCAAATTTGCTATACTTATGTGTCACCTAGGGGTTTTAATTGATTTTGTTAGTTTCAAGTCCTTTTTTAACTATTTGGGTCTTTTTATTAGCTATTTGATTCCATTTTAAATCATCTAAGGTTCTTGATATTAGTGAAAAAAGAATATGGGTTATCTTTAACATCAAATCAATTATTCCATCGAACCTTTGTATAATTCAAATTACAACTCTTGAGTGAGCTTGTCCCAATTTGGTGATTGGCCTTAATCGCCAAATTGGGCTAAGGGACTATGCAAGTAGTAAGGGAGGTTCTGATTTGAGAATCAAGATAAGAAAAGGTTCCAACATGATTTAATAAAGTTTGAAATAAAGTAGGTAAAAGAACATTCAAACAAAGGGTAAAGTTAAAAGGGGTTCAAATAGAGGGGGAGGAAGGGGTGAGTATTTGAAGCATTTGAAGAGAATGATAGGAGGGCCCAAGGGCCCTATTTGGAGATTGGATTTGGTATCAAAATTGGGATCCATCCACAGAAAATATTGAGGAGGAAGGCCTAGATTTGGCAATTGGGGCTTATTTTCAAATCGAAACAAGAGAAGAGGTACACAATTGAAATGAGGTCCCAATTTGACAATCAGAGGCAATATCCAAATTAGGAAGATATATATTCAAGGAAAGAGTTCAAAGTTAGGGAGGAGTGTTCAAATTTAAATCAAAGACTTGGAATATTCAAAAATTTCAAACCAAGGAAAGTTTCAAAGGAAATTGAAGAGGTGATAGGAAGGCAAGATCACAAAATCAAGGAAAGGCTTGGAAAATGAAGGAAGGGAAAGGCGGAAGATAGTTGGAGGAGTGCAACACACATTTACACGTTTTGAAATGTTTTTGAAAAATTGAAGAGCGGATATTAATGTAATAGCTAAAAGCGTACTTGCTTTTATATATGGCTGTTGTAAATAGATCATGAGTGATTTGCTCTCATCTGTCAATGTAAAAGGCATTTAAGCCCAGTTAATGAAAGTAGGTAGATTTGAATTATAGATTAGACAGTTTTAGAAGCGTAGGAGGGAAAAGGGATATAGACACCCTCACCTTTGGATCATGGTATTGTTGTATCATTAGCAAAACGAAGAAGAAGAGAGTTGTAGCAGAGAGTTGTAGAGAAGAACCCATGTACAGGAGCACTTGAGTTAATATATGAAGCTTTGACTCAACTTTCATGGTGTTATGATGCTTATTATCTACATTTGTTGAATGCTATGTTTACAGTTGCTTTGTTTCTCTGTATGCATTTGTTTCAATGTCATGTTATGAGTATGATTTCATGTTGAATGTATGAAGTCTGAGAGAAGAAAGAGAATGAGAATGTATGAAATCCTTGGTCACTCTGACTCCTGAATCACGGGAAGGATTGTTAAGTGTGGAATTACGGGATTTCGGTAATTCAGGATTCGGAATACCGGAAATCCTGATGACAAGGAGCCAGGGGCCTTTGCATTTAAAACCCCAAAGTTACGAAACCCGAAATATCCTTGAAGTGGCATTTCGACACTTCAGGGATCGGGGTTTCGACATTCCCATTGACAAGGATTCGGGGCACTTCACATAAGAAACCCCGAAGTCACGAAACACGAAGTATTGGTGAAGTGGAATTTCGACATTTCGGTGTTTCAGGGTTCGGGAACCCGAGAAGACAGTGGCTTGGAGTCGAGAGTCTCAAACTCCCGGTACCCAGAAGCCCAAAATAACGTGGGCCATCGGATCTAAAGGGAGGCTATTAGCCGTTGATTCTGTAGAAGGCGCCATTTCAGAATTCAGGATTTCGAAGTGGTAGGGGAATGACAATCGAAGGCTTGTTCAAGTCCCGAAAGCTGGGAAGAGTGACAGGTGGCAGGAATCCACAACAGATACATAGGAAAACTGAGAAGATAGGTGGTGCATACTCGTTACTAGGTAGTGTCAATTTTCGTTGACCGTTTCGAGGTTTCGAAGGTTGGAGAGTCAAGAATCCTTGCATCAGGATTCGTGAAATCGCGAAGTCTGAAACTCAAAATCGGTGAAAGAGTCCTATTCATAACCATTGGAGAGCCAGCCTTTGTTGAATGTATTAAGATTCGACATTTCGGTGTTTTCGAAGACAAGGAATTGAGGTCCTATGTACCGGAATTCCCGAAGTCGCGAAACGTGATGCAGTTGTGGAGGAGGACGCGGCCAAAGGAATTCGACGTTTTGGCATTTTGGGTTTTGAGGGTTGAAGAGCTAGAAAATTCGACCACAGGAATCACAATATCGTGAAACCCAAAATCCTGATTCGGTGACCGGCGCGATCTTATTGTGGTCAGGAGATTAGGGTGATGCCTTGTATTTAATCACACGGGCATACTCATAATGACCTGTGGAAAAACACCATTGTGTGCGTGTGGAATTATCTGTGGGGAATCAAAGAGTCAATTTGACTCAAGGGGGCAGGTTTAGAACGATCCTGCGCAGATCTTGGCCCAAGGGTCAGGGGTGTATGCCAGTTGTGGTATCAGAGCTGCAAAGCGATGATGAAAAGGTTGCCAAATACATGAATGTTATGCGATATGAAATTCAATATGAGATGAGCATGATGACCATCCGAAATGTAGAAGATGCTTATCAAATAAATCTGAAAGATGAAGAGAAGATGAGCGAGAAACAAGGTCAAAGAGGTCGAGGTAGAAGTCAAGCCAGAGGTAAAACAATTTCCCAAGACAGAACTCATAAATCTAAAGAAGAGGGGAAGAAACCTCAAACTCAACATGAGAGAGGAGGAAGCTCACAGAGAGGGCAATATGTTGATAGAAGTATGTTTCCTCGAACCAGAGGAAGAGGAACAGGTAGAGGTGGTGAAGTGAAGTGCTTTGTCTGTGGAAAAATCAGACATAAATCCTATGAGTGTCCAGATAAGAGGAAATATGGTGGTGAAACTCACATTACCGAAGCTCAAGGATGAAATGTTGAGGTAGAATATGTTGAGGGAGAAAGATCCTTAATGATGAGGAAAGTTCTCTTGAAGCCAGAGAAGGAGGCAGAGAACCCAACCAAAAGAAACACTCTGTTTCAGACTGCTTGCAAAACCAAAGACAAGGTATGCAAAGTCATAGTGGACAACAGTAGCACATACAATCTCGTATCTACATAGATGGTAGAAAATCTAGAGCTGGAAACTGTTGTACATCCAAGCCCATACAAAGTTTCGTGGCTACAAAAAGGACATCAGGTAAATGTCACTAAACAATGTTTAGTTGAATTTAAAATAGGAGGATATAAGGATGAAATATTATGTGATGTCATTCCCATGGATGTTTGTCATCTATTGTTGGGTAGACCGTGGCAATATGATAGGAACGTGATTCATGATGGGAGAAAGAACACATACACCCTGGAGAAAAATGGGAGGACGTACATGTTGTTGCCGATTAAGGATAAAGAAATGAAAACAGAGACAAGCAACACTGTACTTCTCATGAGTGGGAAAGAACTCCTTAAGGAGGTTAAGAAGAAGAGAGACACACAATTTATTGTGGTCAGGAAACCGAAAATTGTTTTGACTAGTACAAGGATAGATGATTTACCAGAAGAAATCCAGAAGTTGCTGGAAGAGCTTGTTGATATAGTAGTGGATGAACTACCTTGCTCGTTGCCACCAATTAGAAGTATAAGCCATCACATCAATCTTATACCTGGATCCATTTTACCAAATAAAGCTGCGTACAGGTTGACGCCGTAGGAAAATGAGGAAGTCAAGAGATAGGTCCAGGACTTAATGGACAAAGCATTGATTCGAGAGAGCTTGAGTCCATGTGTTGTTCCAACAGTGCTTAGCCCAAAGAAATATGGAGGCTGGAGAATGTGTACAGACTCAAGGGAAATCAATAATATTACCATTAGATACAAATTCCCATTACCAAGGATGGATGACTAGATTGATTGCTTGAGTGGAGCAAAGTTTTTTTCAAAGATTAATTTGAAAAGCGGGTATCATCAAATTCGAATGAGAGAAGGTGATGAATGGAAGACAACATTCAACATGAATGAGGGGATGTATGAATGGCTTGTCATGCCATTTGGATTAACAAATGCACCCAATACTTTCATGAGATTGATGAACGAAGTCTTGAAGGTTTTCATTGGGAAATTCGTCATTGTATATCTTGACGATATATTAATTTTCAGCAAGACAGAAGCAGATCACTTAAAGCATTTAGCTGTCGTAATGAGGAGATTACAGCAAGAGAAATTGATGATCAATGTGAAGAAATCATCATTTATGAGGACATAACTCATTTATTTGGGTTTTGTTATCTCTACCAATGAGCTGAAAATGGATCCGAAAAAGGTAAATGCGATTAAGAATTGGCCATTGCTGAAAAATGTGTTTGAAGTTCGAAGCTTCCATGGTTTTGATAGTTTCTACAGGAAATTCATTCAAAATTTTAGTGGAATTAGCACACCAATGATGGATATGGTGAAGAAAAGACATAAATATTTTCACTGGACGGAGGAAGCAGAGAAGATTTTCAATCTACTGAAGAAGAAGATCATTGAGCAACCAATTCTGGTTTTGCCATATTTTAGCAAGACATTCCAGGTCAGGTGTGACACGAGTGGATTTGAAATTGGAGCGGTCTTGAGCCAAGATGATAGGTCGATCACATATTTTAGTGAAAAACTGAATGAGGCGAAAATTAAATACTCAACATATGAAAAAGAATTCTATGTGGTAATACAAGCGCTAAAGAAGTGGAGACATTATTTGGTTCCCAAGAGTTTGTTTTGTACAGTGATAATCATGCTTTACAATTCGTGACTCAACAGGAGAAGTTGAACCAAAAACATGCTAAATGGGTTGAATTCATGTAGAATTTTACTTTTGTGAATAAGCATATTTCTGGAACTGCTAACAAAGTTGTTGATGCTTTGAGCAGGAAATCTTTTCTTATGCAGGAATTCAGAGTCAAGAATTTAGGTTTTGATAACCTCAAAGAAATGTACAAGGATGACCCAGATTTTAAGGAAGCGTATGAAGCGTCTAAGAATCCAGTTCTCGGAGACAGAAGCCAGTGGACCGAATACATGATCCAGGATGGATTATTATTCAGGGGAAATCAACTATGTATTCTAAAATTCTCCATGAGGGAGAACCTGCTGAAGGAAAAACATAATGGAGGATTGGCCGGACACTTCGGTCATGATAAGACGTTCTCAAAGTTGAATGGCTCATGTCTTTGGCCAAGGATGAGGAAAGATGTTAAGAAATTTGTGGACAGATGCAGGATTTGTCAGCACACAAAAGGAAAAAGGCAGAACACAGGGTTATATCAACCATTAACCATACCAGAAAGGTCGTGGGATGTAGTGAGCATGGATTTTATATTGGGACTGCCAACAACACATAGAGGCTATGATTCAATCTTTGTGGTAGTCGACAGATTTTCAAAGATGGCACATTTCATACCATGCCAAAAAACCAGCGACGCAACTCATATTGCAAACCTGTTTTTCAAAGAAGTCATCAAACTTCACAGCTTGCCAAAGAGTATTGTTTCTGATCGGGATACCAAGTTCGTTGGACATTTCTGGAGGAATTTGTGGAAAACGTTGGGGACAAGTTTGTCTTTTATCTCAACATATCATCCTCAAATGGATGGGCAGACATAAGTCATGAACAGAAGCTTGGGAGATTTGTTGAGGAGCTTAGTGACTGAACACCACAGTCAGTGGGATCACATTCTGCCACAGGCAGAATTCACTTGTAATGATTCGCTTAACAGAAGAACATGGAAGAGTCCATTCCAAATAGTATATGGAATGCAGCCAAGGGGAGTTTCTGAATTGAAAGATTCAAAACAAAATGAATTCAGAAGTGTTAGTGCAGAGGACTTTGGAGAAGCAATGAAGGAGCTTCACAGCCGAATTAAGGAGCGGTTGAAGAATTCAAGTCAAGAATACAAGCGCAAAGAAGATCAACACAGGCGAGAAATTCAATTTGAAGTTGGTGATATGATTCTTGCACATCTGAGAAAGGAAAGTTTCCCAAGGAGAACATATAAAAAACTAAAGATGAAAAAGATTGGACCGTGTAGAGTCATAAAGAAATTTGGGACAAACGCATATGAGATTAAATTACTCGATGGGATCAAAATGTCACTGATATTCAATGTTGTGGATTTGTACCCTTACAGAGCTGAAGAAGCAGGAGAAGAAGAAGAACAGAAAGAAATTTAGTGGACAAACCAAATGCCCGTAGCTGAAAAGCCACAGATGGAAAGCATAATTGACAAGAGGGTTAGTAAAAGGACCAAGAGGAAGGAGTATTTTGAATACTTGTTCAAATGGAAAGGACATCCAGTTGAAGATTCCAATTGGGAAGATGAAGAAAAAATTCATAAGCATGTACAGACCGTGCAAGAGCTCATGAACAGGAGTTCATGAAAATTTTCAAGCGAGGGAGTATGATGCAGGAGCATCGTAAGCAACCAGCCAAGTGAGCATGAAGGCGGAAGACATCTGGAGGAGTGCAACACACATTTTACATGTTTTGAAATTTTTTTGAAAAATTAAAGAGCGGATGTTAATGTAATTTCTAGAAGTGTACTTGCATTTATATCTGGCTGTTATAAACAGATTGTGAGTGATTTGCTCTCATCTATCAATGTAAAAGGCATTTAAGCCCAGTTAATGAAAGTAGGTAGATTTGAATTATAGATTAGATAGTTTTAGAAGTGTAGGAGGGAAAACGGATATAGACACCCTCGCCTTTGGATCATGGTATTGTTGTATCATTAGCAAAAAGAAGAAGAAGAGAGTTGTAGAGAAGAACCCATGTACATCAGCACTTGAGTTAATATATGAAGCTTTGACTCAACTTTCATGGTGTTATGATGCTTACTGTTTACATTTGTTGAATGCTATGTTTACAATTGCTTTGTTTCTTTGTATGCATTTGTTTCAATGACGTTTTATGAGTATGATTTCATGTTCAATGTATGAAGTCTGAGAGAAGAAAGAGAATGAGTTTCAATTGTTTCTCATCCCGAGAGTTCCTGCAAGGAGTGTAGTGAAACATCCGCAAGGTGTGTGTTGACAAGGGTTCTGAGTTTTATCTCAGAAAGGTCGGGAAGGATACCATTGTTCTCATTCCAGCAGAAGTGCAGGTGAAGCACAGAAGTCGTGCAAGGTGTGTGCAGGATATTCGAAGCCTTAGAAGTTATTACCTAAGGAAAAAATTGAAGGATCACTACTGTAAAGAGTGCACAGGGTCGAGAAATAAAATAACCAAGGGTTATTTGAAAGTTTGTTGTAAGGAGTGCATGTAGGAGTGCTTTTGAGAGACTTGAGTTTACAAGAGAAAGCTCAGGAGGATTAGTACCTTTGAAGTGTTCAAAGGGAGGGAGCGAAGCTATCATGTAGAAGCTAAGTTCCAGTGGAAGAATGCTGGTCCATTTTGCAGAAGTTATCAAGGAGGAAACAAGCGGTTGAAATTATCCATGGAGAAATCATGAAGTTGCGAGGACCGTAGGATCCAGAGGAGCTGCAAGGTGGATAAGGATTGGACGAATCCATCACTTTGATATCAGAAATCAACGTGGACCATTGATCGTGATCTGTTGTGAGCCGTTAGATCATTTTGGGGATTCAGAGTTCGTAAGTCTGGAGTGTAATCCAAAATCCTTGGTCACTGTAACTCCCAAATCATGGGAAGGAATTTTGGGATTTTGGTAATTCGGGATTCGGAATACCGAAAATCCTGATGACAAGGAGCCAGGGGCCTTTGCGTTAAAAACCCCGAAGTTACGAAACCTGAAATATCCTTGAAGTGACATTTCGGGATCGGGGTTTCAACATTCCCATTGACAAGGATTCGAGGCACTTGACATAAGAAACCTTGAAGTCGCGAAACGCGAAGTATTGGTGAAGTGGCGTTTTGGCATTTCGATGTTTCGAGGTTCGGGAGCCCGAGAAGACAGTGGTTTGGAATCGAGAGTCTCGAACTCCCGGTACCTGGAAGCCCGAAATGACATGGGCCATCGGATCTAAAGGGAGGCTATTAGCCATTGATTCCATATAAGGCGCCATTTCGGAATTCAGGATTTCGAAGTGGTAGGGGAATGACAATCAAAGGCTTGTTCAAGTCCCAAAATCCGGGAAGAGTGACAGGTGGCAAGAATCCATGACATAGATAAAGGATAGTTGATAAGATAGGTGGTGCATACTCATTTCTAGGTAGTGTCAATTTTCGTTGACCATTTCGGGGTTTCGAAGGTTGGAGAGTCGAGAAGCCTTGCATAAGGATTCGCAAAATTGCGAAGTCTAAAACCTCAAATTCTCGAAAGAGTATCATTCATAACCATTGGAGAGTTAGCCTTTGTTGAACGTATCGAGATTCGACATTTCAATGTTTTCGAAGACAAGGAATCGGGGTCCTTTGCATTGGAATTCCTGAATTCACGAAACGCGACGCAGTTGTGGAGGAGGACGCGACCAAAGAAATTTTGCGTTTTGGAATTTCGGGTTTCGGGGGTTGAAGAGTCGGAAAACTCAACCATAGGAATCATGATATCGTGAAACCTGGAATCTCGATTCAGTGAAGGGAATGATCTTATTATGGTCAGGAGATTAGGGTGATGCCTTGTGTTTCATCACGCGGGCATACTCATAAGGACTTGTGGAAAAACACCATTGCGTGTGTGTGGGATTCTCTGTGGGGAATCAAAGAGTCAATTTGACTCAAGGGGGAAGGTTTAGAATGATCCTGTGCAGATCTTGGACCGAGGGTCGGGGGTCTGTGCCAAGATCTATAGAAAAGTGCACGAGGACTAACCCTTTGAAAGTGCACAGGCGAGTGGACTTTTGCAAAGTCTCAAAGTTTTTAAGTTAATTGGAACCATCCATCGTCTGAGGAATGGTGGTAGCAGATTTGAAAGTTCGAGGATTCAGACCTCGGAAGATTTGCAAGAGCCACAAAAATCCTAGTCGTTCATCGAGAAGGGACGCATGGTGAAAGATCAACATTTTTCTGACTCACAACTGGGAAAGTCAGAGATAGGAGTCATGAGAACTCGCGAAGTCTGAGTTCGTGAATTGATCGCAATCGTTGATCAAAGGGAGGGTGTGGACCGTTGATTGTCCAAGGAGATATCAGGGATTGAGAGAAGGGAGGTGAGAGGCCCTCCAACTTTTTGAAACACGAAGTCCCAATTCACGAAGAGTTGATCTAAGTTGTTGGGTCGCGAGAGATTGTGGACCGTTGATATGACATCAGGAGTTCGTATTTCGAGATTTCGAGAAAAGGAGACGGACTAATTTCCACCTTCGTGATACACAAAGTCCCAAAGCGCTTGAGGGTTGGGCCCTGAGTCATAACAATGGGTCACATGGATAGAGGTCAAGGAATGGAGCTAGCGCTGGGCTAGGCTCTGAGTTCGGGAGTTTGGGAGTCAGGTGAGTTAAGGTGGGTTCGTATGTGAATACCAAACGATAGCAGTCATGAAACACCTTTTAGTTAGGCTTGTGGTCATAGGTAGTGGTCACGTGGAGGAGGCTTGTGCCTGGTAATTGTTCACGTAGGAGAATAAAAATGAAATTTTAGAGGCTTTACACTATAGAAGTTCCAGAACAAGGGTGGGTGTGTTACAAATTGGTATCAGAGCATGGTTACATCACTTGGCATGTTTGGGCTCGCGGACGTGTTGCATAAAGAACACATTAAGGGGTTTAAAGGCCAATATCTTACCTTACTCCCTTCCTAAAAAGTCTAGTTAATCCCTTATTATAGAAAAGAATGACAGCTTATTGTTATGTGTGTATGTATGTAAGGAATGTGAATTATGTGTTAGTTATGAACTAATATAATGGCAGCTAACAACAAGTGTTTTTTCTTCACTCAAGCGGTTGATCAACCATGAGAAAATGCAATCATATAGAATGGTGACACGCCACGAAGTGGGGGATGGATCTCACAATAGAGATGAAGTGTCTGATGAGAGGAGGGTGGTAGAGACCCCTCCGGATCTGGTTGAGACTGTGAGGAGTCTCATGGATGAATTACAGAGCTGCAAGGCCGACAATGAGAGATTGATAAAAGAGAAAGAGAGGCAAACATAAATCAATGCAATATTGTTGCAGAGTTTATCCGACATACAAAGACAACTGCAACATGGACCTGACACTAGTCATGTGGACCAATGACGGACAAAGAGGAGTCAAAGTCCACCTGAGATATAGAAACGTGGCCCTTTAAGTGGCTACACTAGGAGGAGTACCTCGAGAAAGGTCCAACTTGGATACAGGGGACAAGCATCAGACGAGTCCTTTGGAAAGGAAACTGGCAACTCAGAGAGATATTCTAGTAGTAGAATCAGCTCACATTCTCAAAGAAAGTGGAAGAAACGAAAGCATTCCAAAAATCATAATATCGAAGAATTCAGGAAGGCCAAATCACCCTCTTTTGACGGTGAGATTAAGAAAGGAGAGGAGGTGGAGGCTTGACTGCTTGGACTAAAGAATTATTTCAGAGTCCATGACTTCTATGAAAACTTGAAGGCTCGAGTAACCACTTTCAACCTAAATGGAAAGGATTCCATTTGGTGGTAAGACCTTAAGAATGTAAAAGGGATTCATGAAGAGGACCTATCTTGGGAACGGTTTGAGAAATACTTTAGGAAGAAGTATCTATCGGAAAAATATTTCGACGAGAAGACTAAAGAATTCTATGAACTCAAGCTGGGACAACTCACCATAGAGGAATATGTCAGCAAATTCCTTGAGTTGTTAAGATATGTACCCTACATAAAAGCGTAAAATGAAAAGGTGTAGTGATTTGTCAGTGGGATTCCTAAGGATTATCAGAACATATTTGAGTTTGACGAGCCAAAGACCCTAGAAGACACTATCTGAAAGGCAAGATATTTTTATGAACATCTTGGGCTTTAGATAGATCCTCATGAAGGATGGAAGTAGAAGAATAGTTTGGGGTTCCATAACAAGGGGTTTCAACCCCCAAGATTTAAAAACTATAATAAGGATTCAAGGATGAGATTTCCTACCCAAAGTGTATGCCAGCAAAATTTCTCCTCCCAGAGCATAAATACACCTTTTGGATCAACCCCAGGAAACACTAATAACCCAAAGAAAGAACCCTTGAAATGTTGGGGTTGTGGATAAGAACATCTACTGAGGGACCATTCGCACAGATAACAGAACAGTAGGAGAATTTACAACGTCCAATAAGCTACCACCATCAATGATGTAGGCAAGAGTATGCCATGAATTTATGCAGCTGTGGATAATAAACAAGCTGACCACCAAGCTCCAGTGGTGGAAATGGAAGGTATGATCACCAACCATCTAGTATCTATTTTAATTGACCCTAGTTCAAATTTGAGGTATGTGGCCCCTTAGGCTGTTGATAAGTGTAAATTATAGCTACATAAACATGCTAAGCCATGGTTAGTACGGTTAGCCACTGGCACCAAAATAAAAATAGCGGAGGTCGTACCAGCCTTCCATTTCACTGTAGATGGATTTCCCACCCAAGGTAACCTTAACATACTTCCCCTAGGATCATATGACCTGCTAATTGGTATGGAATGGATAGTTTCATATAAAACTAAGCTGGATTGTTACCACAAAACCTTAGAATGTGTAAATGAATAAGGGAGAAAGATAACCCTCGACGGGATTTATAAGCTTGTCTCAGTGAGATGAATATCAACCCTTCAAATGAAAAGGTATTGCAGAAAGGGATGTCCTCTATATGCAATACAAGTGTTGGAATCTGTTGAGGATGACAGACCAAGCCTAGAAGACCACTCTATACTAAGGGAGTAAGGAGATGTGTTTCCACAAGAGGTATCGGGTCTACCTTCGAGAAGGGACATTGACTTCTCAATAGAACTTGAACCTGGAGCGGTACCAGTATCTAGGACCCCCTATAGGATGAGTACACCTGAGCTAGTTGAACTCAAACTATAGATAATGGAAATGATGGACAAAGGCTACATCTGGCCTAGCGCGTCTCCATGGGGAGCACCAATCCTATTTGTGAAGATGAAATATGGTACATTATGACTATGCACAAATTATAGACAGCTCAGTAAGGTAACCATAAAGAACAAATACCCCTTACCCAGAATTGATGACATGTTCTATCAATTGGGGGGTGCTTCCATTTTCTCAAAGATTGACTTGAGATCTGGATACCATCAAGTCAAAATCAAGGATGAAGACATCCACAAAACCACCTTCAAGACAAGATATGGTCACTATGAATCTTTGATAGTACCATTTGGATTAACCAATGCCCCTACCACCTTTATGTTTTTGATGAACAATGTACTCAACAAATTCATAGACAAGTTTGTATTGGTTTTTATTGATGACATCTTAATCTACTCCAAGAATAGAGAGGAACATGAGGAACATCTTAGACTTGTACTTCAAGTGCTAAGAGAGCATCAACTCTATGCCAAATTTAGCAAGTGTGACTTTTTCCAGAAGCAAATACATTACTTGGGCCATGCCATATCTGAAGAAGGGGTAGCTGTAGACCCTAACAAGATCAGATCCATCATGGAATGGCCTACCCCAAAGGATGTTTCAGATATCAGATCCTTTATGGGTTTAGAAAGATACTATAGAAGGTTTATAAAAGGGTTTTCCAAGATTGGTTGTCCAATCACTGCCCTTCAGATAAAGGGGGTTAAATTCATTTGGACACTAGAATGTGAATAAAGGCTTAAATCACTAAAACACCTTCTGACCCATGCGGCCATGTTGAAGATCGTCGATCCTGATAATGATTTCCTCGTGTGCATAGATGCTTGCAAGGAAGGACTCGGAGGAGTCCTTATGCAAGAAGGAAGCGTATTTTGCTATGAATCTCGAAAATTGAATGAGCATGAATTCAACTATGTAACCCATGATCTAGAGTTGGTCACCATAGTTCACGCTTTGAAAATGTGGAGGCATTACCTCCTGGGTAGGAAATTTGTACTTATGACAAACCATTGTGGATTGGGACACCTTTTTGACCAACCAAAACGAAATGCTAGACAAGCTAGGTGGATGTCCCTCCTTAGTGAGTTTGATTTCAAAATCAAACATATCAAAGGAAAGGAAAATAAGGTGGTCGATGTCCTTAGCAGAAGTATGAAAACAATTCACCTGGAAGTGGTGAGCACCTGCGAGACAAATGTCAAGGAAATAGTTAGAAATGCACAAGAAACAAATGCATTCTTCCAGACCATGACCTCATACTTGGAGCAAGAACCCGCAGGGATAAAGTATGAAGGATACTAGATGCTAGATGGAGGTGTGCTGACTTACCGAAACATGCTATATATTCCAAGTTGTGATGACTTGAATAGGTTCATAATGGATGAATTGCACAAGAGACCATACACCGGCCATTCGGGCTATCAGAAGATGGTCACGACCACCAGGAAACAATTCTATTGGCTTGTATTGAATAAAGACATAGTTGGGTATTTAGCTAAATGTCTAGAATGCCAGCAAGTTAAAGCAGAACACCGACACCCAGCAGGATTATTACAACCTCTACCAATCTCAAAATGGAAATGGGAGACCATCTCCTTGGATTTCATCACCAGATTACCAACATCGACCAGGAAGAATGACGCCATCATGGTAGTGGTGGAGAAATTGAGCAAGTCCACTCATTTTATTCCCATCAAATCGACTTGCAAGGAAATAGCTATTGCCAACATATTCATGAAGGAGATATTCAGACTACATGGCATGCCTAAGGAGATCGTATCTGACAGAGACACAAAATTTACTTCAAAATTTTGGAAATCCTTGATGGTTGGTCTGGAGACCAAATTATTGTTTAGCACAACCTATCATCCTCAATGGATAGACGAAAAGAGTGAACCAAATATTAGAAGACATGCTAAGGATGCATGTAATGTGTCAACCTAAAAAGTGGGAAGACTACCTGCCACTGGTGGAATTTGCCTACAACAAAGGCTACCAAGAATCACTAAAGATGAGCCCTTTCAAAGTCCTCTATGGTAGGTCGTGCAACACTCCAATCAGTTGGAGCAATCCTGTGAACAAAATTACGATTGGACCCGACATGTTGAAAGAAATGGAACAACAAGTGATTCAGATAAAGAAAAATATGAAAATAACTCAGAATAGACAAAAAATTTATGCTGACAGAAAGAGAACCCCCAAATAATTCAAGACGGGAGACCACGTCTATATCAAAGTTAGGCCCATGAAGAGTTCCCTGAGGATGGGAGCTTGTGCCAAGCTAGAACCTCGGTATTGTGGACCTTTTGAAGTTCTAGATAGAGTGGGACCTGTAGCCTATATGCTATCACTTCCTCCCACAATAAAAGCACATAATGTTTTCCATGTTTCATTGCTGAAGAAATATTTACATGATTCTAATCATATAATTTAATGTTCTGTGATCTAGGTGGAACTAGAGGGAGAATTCCTGCTAGAACCTCAATGCATACTAGACAGGAAGGAAACCCCACTTAGGAACCGAACCATTTCACAAGTCAAGGTACAGTGGAAACACTTTGTCCCGGATGAGGCCAGATGGAAAATGGAGGATGCCATAAGACAGGCATACCCATTTTTGTTCACTTACGTACATACAAGACATGTTAATAGATAGAACTTCGAGGACGATGTTTCTTTAAGGGGGAGGGAATTGTGACACCATGTTTTCCCCAGTTTGTAAATATAACTATACATGGCCAAAAGAACATGGAAAACCTTATATGTGTGAATATTGATTCGATGGACCTTTGTTTGAAAGGTAAACAAATGTGAACCTAATTATTTACTAATAAAATGGACAAGTGTTGCATGACTAATGGAAGGGGGGTGTACATAGAAAGACCACGAATGCTATACGAAGAAAGGGTGAAGGGGACCAAGAATGATTGCATTAAACTTCACAAAACCAGTGCTTAATGGATTTAATTACTCAGAACCAGAACCGTCCTCTGAACCAGAAATGAATTACAGTTAGGCTCGTGGGTGGAAATACCTCCTCAAGAGTTAATGAGGGATGGGGTGTGTAAGCACTCATCCGTAAGGTGATCCAAATTTTATGCGAAGAATGAAATGACTACAGATTATTAACAGGTTCTTAACACAAAATAATAGAGATACAGTAAAATTGGTTTTCTATTCAATAAGGAAATAAGATGAAACTGTAAAATGCAGCGAAAACAAGCTTGTTGGAATGGTGGTGACTTATCTCTGAGAAGAGATGTGACGACTACACTCATTCGCAATAAGATCATTACAATGAGGCTTTGAAGGCCTTTTTACAATAAAAATAAATGCCCAAAACCCTAGACATCCAAAAACCTAACCCTAGGAGATGAAGCGCCAAAATTCATGTGGCCCCCATCTGGGTAAGTTAGTACATCAACTTCCCGAGGTCGTAACTTTTGCATACAATCTCCGTTTTAGGTGTATGATATCCCTTGGAAAGGTATCATCGAGGAGATTCATTTTGGGGGATTTCTCATGCCTTCGACTATTATTGAGAAGCTCGATCCCAAAAAACCTTCATTTAGGCCCTAAAAATGGCCCCGGAAGTTAAAATTGTTAAAAATAGTAAATTTTCAAAATTGCCAAAAACCTGTTTTGAGCCAGTTGGAAAACATGGGTGGCCACCGATATCCACCTCGATTAATACTCTCTCCTCAGGAAGAAATGGTCTCCATTGCGTTGATTTCCCCCATCAGATGAGGAAATTTTTTCTTAATTTGGCCTCGAGTGAGCCACTTGCCTTGGTGCAGGAGCTGCTCTACTTTGATGACTCGATAAAGTTGGATTCTTTGTTGTCGAGTGCCCTTGATCTGTGTGTACACAATATGATCACTGGATGCATGTTGTATGCAGTTGGGGTTGAACTATGTTGGTGTCAGTTGTTCTGCTACGTCTGAGGTTTCCAATAATGGTGGGAAATAAGGATGAAGGAGATCCATGTTGAACACTGGGTGTAGGCCAAGGAAAGGAGGAATGTTGAGTGCAAAAGAATTATCCCCCATGACGTTGGTGATGGTGTACAACCCATAACAGAGTGGGTGAATCTTCCAATGGGGTCCTTTAATGCGTTCTTTCTGCAAGAGCAACCAAACTTTGTTGCCCACCTGAAACTTATGTGGCACCTGATGTTTATCATGGCACTGCTTGTACTTGTCATTGGACTTCTATAGGATATGATGAACCTGTTGGCGGATGCGCTGGATCCGCTCAATGAACCGGGTGGCTTTGTCCGCTTCAGTTAGAGCAGGAGATGTGTCAGTCGAGGTGACCGCAAGGGGAAGTGCAACATCTATGGGACCCAATGGTTGGAATCCCAACCCCACTTGAAAGGGGTTGTGTCTGGTTGAGCTATGAAGGGCTAGATTGTAACTATGTTGGACATAGGGAAGGCTCTCATCCCATGTGCGAGGGTTCTTTGAATTATACATGCGAAGGATATGCACAATCATTCGATTTACGACCTCGGTTTGGACAGCTATCTGGGAGTGGAAGGTCATGGATTTGATGAGCTTGGTGTCTAGCAGTGACCAGAGGCTCAACTAGAATGTGCTGAGAAATCGACTGTCCCTATCTAAGACAATGACTTTTGGGATTCCAAAATGTACCCAGACTAGTTCAAAGAAGAGCTTGGCAGTGGTCTATATTATGATGTTCTTCTTGCATGCAACCGGAATCACCATCTTATAAAAGCGATCAACAACCACAAAAACACGGTCATTTCCCCACTTGGTGGATGGGAGGCCCGACATGTATTCCATTGAGATGGATTCCCATGGCTTGTCAGGAGTAGGAAGACGGGTGTACAGGCCTTATTTCTTAGTGGTTGGTTTGGAAATAGCATAGGCAGTGCAAGACCTGATATACTTGTTGACCCCATGTCAAAGTTTTGGCCAGTAGAAATGTTTTTGTAGGATCGCCACTGTCTTTTCAATGACGAAGTGTCCTGTTACCCAACTTTAGTGGGATTCCTAGATCAGCTTGACTCGCTCGGTTGATGGAACACAGATATGGCCCAAACGACACAACAACCCATCATGAAGATGGAAATTATCGACAATTTCGTTTGCACCCAACATTTGGTAGGTGGTGGCGAAGTTTGGGTCTGTCTCATAAAGTTGGGGCCATCCATAGGTCTCATGGTCGCAAGAGTCTAGCATTGTGGTGAGTGCCACGAATAGCAGTCTACTGAGGCAATCAGTGATGTGATTGGTGCTTCCTGTTTTATACTTGATGTTGAGGTGGAATTGTTGCAAGTATGTGGACCACTTTTGATGGTGATCATTCTGCAATTTTCCTTGTGTCTGCATTAACTGTAGAGGCTTATGATCAATGTGGATGACTGTCTCCTTCCCAAGAATGTAATGTCTCCACTGGCGATAGGTGTGCAAAATGAAGTACATTTATTTATCATAAGTAGGGTACTTGCAGACAAAATCTGATAGTGTCTCACTATGATAGGCCACGGGGTGGCTGTGCTGAGTGAGAACGGTGGCCACCGCATAGTCTGAAGCATCTGTCTCAATCTCAAAGGGTTGTTGCAGGTCTGGCAGTGAAAGTACTCAGGCTTAGCACAAGCGTTGCTTCAAATCATCGAATTCTTGTTGTTGGGACCGAACCCACGCAAATTTCTCCTTACCACCACCCCTGGTTATTTGGTTGAGGGCCCATGCAATATGGGAGAATCCCAAAACGAACCTGTGGAAGAAATTGGCAAGGCCCAAGAAGCTATGAATCTTAGTGAGTGTGGTTGGGGCTGGTCAGTCACAGATGACTTGGATCTTGGCTGAATCCACATGTAAGCCATGCTGATCAACGATGTATCCCAGGTAATGGACCTTATCCATGCCGAAGGAGCATTTTTCCAAGTTGGAATATAGTTTGTGCTGCCATAGGGTGTGTAAAACGTGTTGAATATGATGGAAGTGTTCGACCCAAGTCTTGTTGTAAATAAGAATGTCATCCTGATACACCACTACAAAATCATTGGTGAATGGTCACAGAATATCATCCATCATCCTCATGAAAGTGGCTGGATCATTTTTCAAACCAAAGGGCATGAACAACCATTCAAAAAGGCCTTCCTTTGAATTGAAGGTGGTTTTCCATACATCTGTCTGTTCTATCGAGACTTGGTGGTAGCCAGACTTTAGATCAATCTTACTGAAGTATTTGGCCCCCATGAGTTGATCAAGGAGGTCGTCGATTCAGGGAATTGTGTACCGGTTTCTGACTGTGATTTTATTCAGAGCCCAATAATCAATGCAGAGTCGTCAGGTTCCATCTTTCTTCTGTACCAACACGATTGGGCTCCCATAAGGTGATGAGTTGGGATGAATGTGCTCCTTGTGGAGTAGTTCTTTGATCTGTCTCTTGATCTCCTCATTCTCTAATAGAGAGCAATGATAGACTGGCCCATTGGGCAGCGGTGCGTCGGGGTTTAGATCAATGGGGTGCTTGACCTGGCAGTGTAGAGGTACCCCGGTAGGTGAGAATATGACATCTAAGTATTCTTCCATGACCTTATCTACTTGCCTCTACTGTGTGGAGAGGTCGGCCACAGAGACCCTAGATGTGGATGTGATCTTTCTCTTATTCTGAGAATGAATCATGAAGAATACAAACTTCCCCGTTTGAGAGATGACCTTCCTGCATTACTTAGCAAAGATCAAGGAAATAGAACTAGGTGGGACTGCCTCAGGTATCATGTACAATTTCCTATTCAAAGTAATAATAACACTACGAGGCCTAGACTCATATATAGCATGATGTTTCTATAAATAAGGTTGGTCCAAAAGAACATCACAAATTTCGAGAGGAGAAACATCACACAATACCTCATCTTTGAAGGGCTTGATGTTGTACGGCAGTCGACACTGTTGGTTGACGCAGAGATCTCTTCCTTGGCAGATCCATCCAATGGTGTAGGGTTGTGGGTGCGACATTGTCGGAAGGGCCAACCTCTTGACGACCTCTGCTGAGATGAGGTTATTATGGCTACTTCTATCAACGATGAAGAGTAGCGGGCTGCCTTTTACCCACATCTATGAATGGAAGAAGTGTTCTCCTTCTTCTGTCTCATCTGGTTCACCAGGATGGAACTTGGTGGTAGAAACGGTGGCATTGGGTTTCGTATCAATGATCTGTCTTCCCATTTATGGTTCTCGCTCAGAGTTAGAACCCACATCTGATTTAGAGGCTTTCACTTTGGCCACCAATGACTGCTTTGAGTGGCAGTCAACAGTGTTATGCCAAGGGCTCTTATGGAAGTCGCACCACTTTCCAGTATCTTTCTTTGTCTTTCTAGTGTCCTTCTTTGCTTACGACTTGGATTGGTTTTTCTGATACTGTCCATATTTTCTCTATCCTTTTTTTCTGTGGGTTGGGGCCACCCTTTCCTAGATTTTGTTGTGTGGGGTTCCCTGGCCCAAATTGCCACGTCTTTTGTTTGAGCTTCTGCTCGATTTTGATGACATATCGGTAGGCCGCGCCTAAGGATGAGATGTCCAGAAATTCCATTTCAGTCTGGATGTATCTATGTAGAGCAT
Organism: Picea mariana; assembly: GCA_032191745.1. Lineage (NCBI taxonomy): Eukaryota > Viridiplantae > Streptophyta > Pinopsida > Pinales > Pinaceae > Picea > Picea mariana. The sequence goes on along the minus strand of JASDQU010503515.1, from coordinate 19,437 downwards.
GGTGATACTTGAGCACCAGATGTCACTCTGAATCTTTGATACCCATGTTGGTGTGCAAGGTATGGAAGATAATTGTGAAATCTAGCACTATTTGGTCTCTTTCTTGCTACAGTGTGCTCCATTTGGTATATAAGTCGTCATAACTTCTGACAGGGTAGTATTGCTCCTTAATAGAATCCCTAAAGGATTCCCAGGTGGCTGTGATTGTAAATAAGAGGGTTCCTCTGTTTCCTTTTGCTCATTGAAAGTTTCGCACCAATCTTTGACATGGGGAACAACTTTCAGGAGCGCAAAAGTAATCTTTTCTCTATTCGAAAAGTTATGGACAGAAAAATAACCTTCTAGTAGATTCAACCACTTGTCTACAACATTTGTGTCTATCTGACCTTCAAATATAGGAATATTGAAGTTTATTTGTACCATTTACCTAGTTCAACCTAGGTTATGTGCATTATACAACAAAACAAACCTAAAGCGTGTAAAATCGTGGGCTTCTTGTCGTCCCATTTACCTAGTCCAACCTAGGTTTTGTGCATTACACAACAAAAACAAACCTAACACGTATAGAATCGTGGGTAGAGGAAGCAACATATCGGGGTAGAGGAAGCAACATACCACAACCTACGCCAATTTCCTACATCCTCACACCTGTAAATTTAACATTGCTTTAAGTATAATCAATTCTCAATCATTGAATGTCAAGTAATTTTTTAATCTTATTTAATAAATGTGAAAAAGTAATCACATAAATGTACTTTATAAATGAGTGGAAGTTAGTTTACCAAAATCTCATCTATTGATTAAGGAATTGAAATTTATGATTAAAAGGTTGATTAATCCACTGATTCCAATAAGAAGATCCTTGTAATTAATTTTTGTGAAATTATTATTTTTTGTTATTTAAATTGTATTTTTAAATGTATAAATAGATTCAACACTCTCTAAAATAAACTTTGAAGTACTTGAAATACTTAAATTATACAACTCAAACACTTAAATTTAAAATTTTAATCGAATTTCAATCAAAATTACACTAATAATATACAAATAAAAATACAAAAATGTCAAACGTTTAAACTAAGCCTAAAACAAATCCATATAAACATCAGATTTCTTATTTGAATTAGAAAATGATCGCAGCGCAGAATAGAGATACCGGAATTCAAGTGTTTGCTAAGTTCTAGAGTTTGACGAATATAGGGGAGCATTCACACTATTTCGATATGGTGGATTGTATTGATGCTCATTCGAAATGTTATCGCAACATTACGATACGATGATATCAATTATTATTATTTCGAGCCATTATCCGACGAGAAGGTACGTAACGCTGCCACATAAAATGTGTGTTTAATCTGCGCTTATATTCGTTATGGTACGCCAGAAATGAAGCTACGATGATATTGATATTTTGAAAATTGTTTGGAGGTGACAGCGAGTTTTGGAGAACCAGAACCGCAAAATGTGCGTATGTATTCTCTATGGTATGCCACTGATTCTTAAACTTCACCAGGATATACAAGATAATGCTTTAATGGTGTGGCAGCCGTATAATCAAACTGTTATTATCTTAATAGAACTCAGGTCAATTTCACAATATGGAGCTGATAAATTGACAGTGATATTTACGCGCCGACATTGACTGTTATAATAAAATTAGAACCAAGATCAATAAAGTGATGTGATATGTTGAATTTATTTATACATTCAAAAATAAATTTTAAACAATAAAAAATAATAATTTTCTATAAATTTATGTCACCAAATTCTAAGAAAAAAACGATTTCATAAACAACAATTAGACAACTAGTATCAAAATTATTTACTTATAATAAATAATCCAATACACAATTTGACCATAAATTCCCAACCGCTGAACCCTTCACATAATACAACTATCTTCACATCAAAATAAAACTAATTTTCGGCTTTGTGCATGATTTTGGCTTACATTACCCGCAAAGTTTTTCTTCAGTCTGTACAGTAAAATCCTTGGTCATTTTCGTCCACACATTGGATTGGTGTACTGTCGTTCCAAACGTCATGAAAATGGAGTCCCCAAAATGCCACAGAAAAGACAGATACAAGAGAGAGCTTTACCGCAATAGTTGCAATGAGTCGAGTTCTTAGAGGTTTGAAATCCACACCACCTCGTCATCCGATATATAGATAGCTCCCATTCCGCGTGAGAGGAGTGTTTTCCCGAGGTAACCTAATTTCAGGACGATACGGAGAATACGACAAAGCGAGTTAATCTAATAGACGTTTTGGTATATTTTATTGAAATTTGGTGATATAAATTTGTGTCAAATCTCAGTTTAAATTGCATTTTTAATATATAAATCAATATCCTAAAAACAGACAGCGTTAATGGTATTTAAAAAAAAAATACAATAAAAATATCTACTTAAATTTAGGACATTCATTCTTTCAATTAAAACCAATTTAACCTTATTTCAAAAAAAACAAATAAAATAAAAATATCTACTTAAATTTAAGCATTCACTCGTTTAAATGAGACCTCTTCCCTCAGATTCAACTTCTTAAAAAAACTCTAGAACATATAAAAATTTAACCATCTTTTGAAAAGAGCAAAATAAAACAAAAATATCTACCTGAATTTCGTCCATTCAGTCGTTCATATGGACCCCTTCCCACAATGTGTAAGCAGCCGCTCACGACTTTCACGGGAAACTGACCCTCCCCCGACATTTTCGCCGTTCAGTTTAGCCGTTCTATTATATAAAGCAAATTGGGGATCAAAAAAAAAGTGTTGCGTAAAATCTGTATGGTATGTGTCTTTATAGCTAAAGATTCTATTAAAAGAAGATTTTTTGGATAGATATTGGTTCGAAATTCGGCTAGAAATTGTTGGAATCTTATATTTAAGTGATTATTTCTGTTCTTGGAATCTTATACTTAAGTGATTATTTTTGTAAAATCTCAGTGCTCTGATAGTTTTTCAGCATGCTGTATCCATTTCTGCATTTAAAAATGGATTCTGAACAACAAAAAACAATGATTCGTGTAAATTTATACCACCCGATTCCAACGAAAAAAACCATTTCATATAACATTTTGTATAACAGCTAGCCAACGACGTCTTTATATGTACAAAAAGTGTGTGTAGTAAATGTAGATAAATGTTTGGGTATTAAATGTACATTAATGGAAAAACACAGAAAAGGGTTGAGACTAGGGACAAGGAGAATAAGTGAAGGGAGGGCTCTCCATTTGATAATCAAGCCAAATTGAGAATAAGGATCAATCACAAAATTGAGATAGGGGGAGAATAATTTTGTGAGGAGAGGTATTGATTTGGAAATTGTGGTCGATTCTCAAATCAAGGCCTCCCTTCATTAATTCTTTGAGTGTGCCTGATACTCAAATCAATGTCTACCTTCACTAATTCAGCTTGTCCTTTGTCTCGAGTTGGTGATCGACCCATATTGACAAATTGAGACGTCTTTTCACCAAGTTTATTGCTTCATTGTCATGATTTTCTTCTTGAACCTAATTTTTAGATCGGGGACGACCTCAAAATTAGAATAAGCCACAAAGTGAATTAGTGTGAATTTTCCCTGGTTCAAACATTTTGAACATTTGAAGACTTTGATTTGAACTTTTGAACTAGTTGAAGGCTCCTACATAAGTCCTTTGTTCTCAATTTCAAAATCACCTCGGTTCTTAAACCAGGGCCTCCCTTCAAAACTCTACCTCATCCTTGTCCTAATTTTTCCTCAAAGAGAAGTATGGGTAGATCCTGATTTTCAAATCGACCCCCCTTTCCATCAACTTATTTGTTCAATCCTTTGAACTCTTTTGAGCCTTCGTTCGAACTCTTTGAACTTTTGCTCCTGAACTATGAAGTATTACAAAAGGTTGATAAGTTCAATTTGTCAAATCAACCCAAATTCTCCAATTGGGACCTCCCTTCACTAAATTCCTAATTTCCTTGTCCCAATTTGGTGATCAAACCTGATTACCAAGTCAAGGATTATCTCAAGCCTTTGCTTGAATCGTGATCCCCTTGTCCCGATTTTGCAATTGACCCTAATTGTCAGATCAAGCCCTTCCTCGAACATTAGTGTGAGTAAGTCTCGATTCTCAAATCACACCCCTTTCCCCCAACCTTTTCACTTGTTCACTTTTTCTTGGCCCAACCTCCCTCCCAATAAGTCAAATTGTTGAAAGGTTTGAGAGGATTATTGATTTGATGTTAAAGTTAACCCATGTGTTTTGTGTTCTGTATAATAACATGCAAGCACTTTACAATGACTATAAATGGAATCAAATGGCTAAGAAAGAGACTCAAATAATTAAAAGAAAAGGAAGTTTGAATTGATGAAAGGAGATGAACCCATGGTAGGAACAAAGTGATAGTTGAATAGAGAGACTGAATAGTCAAGAAGGGAATCAAAACTATCAAAGAAGGAGTTAGAACTAACAAAGAAATTGAACCCCCGATTGGTAGAAAATATAGTTGGACGAAGAAACTGAGAAGATAAGAAAGGAACTAGATAGCCAAGTGGAGGAATCAAAATGATTATCTCCTTCTCCCTCGTTTGTATAAATAAGACAATCTTGATAGAGAATGGGATTTCTATTTGTGCATCATCTTTGTAAACTATTCTACGAAATGTTAATGAGGAGAAACCATAGCTGGCCAAGATGTTTGGAGATGAAGTTTAGTTTTAAATCTTTGATTAGTACAAATTCTTCTACTACCTTGGCGAGTTTTGGGATTGTGAAAGAATGTTCTTTTACAATGTAGACTTCTCTCATGTATAAGAAATGTATCTTATTTTGTTTGTCTCACAAAATTTTCTTCTAGCAAAACAAAAATATTTTCTTTAGATTCTTATGAGTGAGCAAGTCTCCTACTTAGTCAGCGACCATTGATTGGACTTCATACTTGGCTTTCCAAGGAAAATCATAAATGATGGAACTATTAGTGCTCATTGATACTAGAGGAAGAAAGCTATTCGTCTTGACTCGGGCTATTATCCCTTTTAGTTGTGTCTAACCATCTCACTCATGTTTCAATGAATGGAAATTACTTGGTTCATGATCTCAAGTAAGGTCCAGATCCAATCTAGCTCCTTCTCATGAAAAAATACCAATTTCCATTTCATCTTGTTCTAGTTTACCCAACAAACTCAACTAAATGGCAATTATAGCTATAAGCATGGAACTGTAATTGGTTGTTCATTTTCAAACATTTTTGGTATGCATCTAGTTATTTATGTCTCTACTTTTATTTATTTGGTAACTTCTTGCTATAGGTAAACGTAGTGATGTAATTAGTATTGTGTTTATCTCTTTGGTTCTATTTGGTTAACCTACACTTCATTTTGCATTTTTTACATATTAGAATAGTTGCATTACATTTATTTAATCTTAGAAAAATGTAAAAGGTGGACTAGGCTTCAATTGGTAAAACAAAACCAATAATGATTGCACAACTAGAATATATATAGGTTCCCTATTCCAAGTATTGTCGAGTATAATTGGGAGCTTTCATTGGGAGACCTCTATTGAGTGCATAGGGCCATTCAAACTTTTCAACACACTAACAGATGATGCATGAAAAAATCCATTCACAATTTGGACAACACTTGGAACTATCCAAATGCAATGTTGATTTCTCTAATTGCCTTCTTAAGATGGACCTATAGGACCACATAAGAGAACTAACCTCCATGGTTTCTTTTGAATATGTTGTAGTGGAACTAATCAAGGTCAATTCAATGGAATTGAAATCATTGTTTGCATAAATCAATGCCATGAGAGAAATTGTTTCCAAAATAGAATGCAAACAGTTCATTTTCACCCTTTCAACAAATATATAAACCTTTAAATATACCAAGTACTTGAAGGTCACCATAATGAAATAAAAATAGGTAGCATTCAATTTTGGGAGGATAATACTACTATATGATATAAGAAAATTGATGAAGACCCCCGCAAGGATCTCCTTACCCATAGGTGCAAAGTTATGATTAAAAATCTGCTGCAATTATGAAATAGAACTTCTCTCCAAATCTTCACGCAAGCCAAATCTCCTTAACAACGTTTTGGACTAACTCTATTTACTCCTTAGAAATTCCGCGCTCCTATTCGGGCACTATTTCCTTGTGACCGAGTGCTAAATACTTAGGCTTATATCCTTAAGAACTTATGTCTTTCACTTACTCCATGTGACTATGCATCAGGAATATAGGCGTAGATGCTAGATCTTCCCAAAATGACGCGAACTTACTCCCTTCTCGTCCCAATTCAGGGGACGATAGAATCTCGTCCATTGATCAAATGAAACGATCAATGGTCTATGTTAAAACCAGTTGTTGATTTCACAGTCTTCTTCTGCATAGTCGATTGTCCATTTACACAAACTCCACACAAGTTGTGGGTCAGTCAGAGCCTTTTGTCAACCTAGCATCAATCGTCGTCGGACCACCGAAATGTTTTGAATCACCACACACTCCCAAGACCTGATTTGTTATGACGTGTCACTAACCATGTGGAACTGGTAACGTGGATCTTCCACATGTCGACACTGACCAGGCTACCATGTGTTGCCTTGATCTATGACTTTCACATGCTCCAACTACTAAATGGACATTGACAAGTGTTGTCTCCCAAGTGGGCCACATGTTACTCTTTGAGGGGCTGCATACATGTGTTCACATATGTTGGTATCAGACTATCTAACTCTTCCTACACTTGCTCTTCTCCTGGTTTGATCTGATAGATTAACTCCTGACCACTTTCTTCGATCCCATTTCCTCTGAATTGTTGATTTGTTGGTTGAATGGATGGTTAGATCCTTCTCTCCATAAGTTTTTCACTGTGCTACATAGCACCGTTGATATTCCTCTTCAATGAATGAGTGCCACCTGTATCAAACACCAGGTTGTCGGAGTTCTCTTTGCACTTAAGTCCTCCTTGTTCTGACCATATGCTTAACTGTCGAACACCTTAATTATCAGATCTCACTGTTGGATTTTGATCTTACTTTGGGATCGACAGTCATATATGCTTCCTTCCTCGAATTGTTGGATGTCAAAATTTCTAAAATTCACTCTTCCTTGTCTGTTTCCAATCTGATGAGTATCTACAATTGATATAGATCACGATGGAATCCGACGGTTACTATTCTGTGACACCTTTCTGAAGAGGTTAAATCATGTTTCGACCTACATGAAGAATGAGACTTGATCTCTGCTCATTCTGACTTCCAATGATCCAATATACGAACTCAACCAATTCATAATCACAATGGGAACATCGATCTCTTCAATGATCGATGGTCGATCTCAACCCGAACTGACCTACAAAAATTACTATGTTCTGATTCTAGAACCTGCACATACATACTAAGAGGGATTTCTCACTATTTATATATTAAAACCTACATCGATCAACCTATCGATGATTTAATCACTCACACACTTTATGGAGGTTCGATACACCAATTCCATGCAACACTTGAAATAGAGTGATTTCATTCCTCATTCATACAAGACTATACATATAAGTTACATAAGGCCTCTTAATGGCCTTTTCTCATCTCCTTCTCTGGCGTAATTCCTCATTCGATTGCCCCCTCTCCTTGGCCTATTCTACATTCATTTGGCCACACATATGCATGTCGACTTATAATGCATATATACACACAAGATTAAAACCAATTTCAGTTCAAAGCCTAATTTACATCCTAAGATCCCTCTAGAATCCACAAAATACTCAAGAATCCCTAAAATATCTTATGAGCCTCACCTTTCTTGAGAACTAGCTAAATTACATACATTCTCAATCAAATATCAATCCTATACATTCTTCTAGAATTCCATGAAACATAGGAATTTCAAACATTTAAACAACAAACTCAAGACCCCTAGGTCTAGTCAAGCAAGGTTGGTTTTGGAGGCAGGATGCTCCTGCATCAAAAACCCAACCAACCATAGAGGGATGTTTACACCTCTATATTTCCTCCATTTTGGTCACCCTTTTCTATCAAGCTTACACATGTTCATATATTCTTTTTGAATACTCTAATTATTTTTTACCTCTATGAATGTTATGTGTCTTGTTGATACTTAACTATTGTACTTAAATGTTACAATCTTTCATAATATTGAGGTGAAACTCATAATGTCAAAATGTGAAATAACATTTTAGTCTACCTTTTATTATCGAAATGTGACTTAATACATTCGTCAACCATAATGGATCAACCACCCATAATGTCGCAATGTTGCATTTTCTTCAATTCAACCTTTTAATTTGAATTATAGAAAGGTTTGATGGAACAATTTCTTTGATGGGGAGTGAGTTTTGGATGGTAAGCAAAAGAAAATTGAATGAAAAAGAAAAGGAGCGCTAGTCAAAAGTAAAAACTGTGTTAGATTACTGAGAGAGGGGGTGAATTGATAATGAGCAATATATAACATTTATTAATACTTTTAACCACAATGTATGTTATTTTAACTTATTCAACAATGTGCATCAGTTCATAATCAATATATTATTGCATCATAAAGATTAATATCCATCAGTTCATAATGAACAATAATAGACACATCCACACAATAGACAATACACTGAAATTTTATGTGGAAATCCAATGTGGGAGAAAACCATGAAATGTTTTTCTTATATGTCAAAGAATTACATTCAAGGAAGCACTAACTTAGAATTCTCTGACTCCAACTAGAAGGATGCTCCATGGAACACCCTATTTCCGTCAATTTGTAAATATAACTATAGTGGCCAGGGAACTATGGAAAACTCAAAAGTGTGAATGTTTGATTTGATGGACCTTTGTATAAAAGGTCAATGAATGTAAATTATGTTATTTTAATAGAAAATGGATATTTGTTGCATGATTATTGAACAGGGGATGTGCTAAGAGAGACCATGAATGCTAGTGAAAGGTGGTGAAGGGGACCAGGAATGGTTGCATTAACCTCCACCAAACCAGTACCATGCTATATTTTAATTGCTCAAGATCAGAACGACCCTTTGAGCTAGGAATGAATTATAGTTAGGTTGGTAGGTGGGAATACCTCCTCAAGAGTTAATGAGGGGATAGGGCAGACCACCCATCTGTAAGGCTTCTAGACCTAACCACGAACTGGGAATTTGAGCCACATACAATCTTGTTGAGAAAGGAAAGAAAGGAAGCGTGGTGGGCAGGGGGGGACCTGCAAAGAGTGCAGAGACGAGAGCGGAGGTTCTTGGGTCTGAGGAAGAAAAATACTAAATCAAAGAGATTTAATCTCAAAGCATCATGGTTTATGCTCGGGGGATGCCAGTGATAAAGCCATTCAGAGTGACTGAGCCTATGGTTGGGTGGAAACAAGCACCCCTTTTAGCAATCGCATCATGCTTTATGTTTCTAATAAGTGTTTTTCTTGGCTTGTGATTTGAATTGGAAATAATGGATGCATGTGAGTATTTATATGTATATAAATGGTTTATGTATTAAATGATTAAGTTATGAGTATGTGTTCGTTCCCTTGAGAACGCATACTCATGCTTTTTTTCCATATGCACCAGTTTAATCACTCAGAGGTGCTTTCCCCAGGGAATTACATCACCGTTCCAGAGTCAGAGAAAGCCTCTTGGCATAGCTACCATTTTGGTAACCTCACAAGTTTAACTTACCTTGATTCAAAGCTTAAAGTTCTACGAGTTAGGGAGGAGTTTCCTTTAGACCAGTATTATGAGAGACTTTGAACTCGTGCCTAAGTCATTAACTACAAACCTGACTAAGAGAGAGGATTATAGCCCAAGAGTTATCCGAAGGTCTACGTGACCTAGGTCTAGGAACCCAGCTCAAAAAGGAGTTAGCTCACGAAGGTTTAGGAACCTTTGGAGATCTAAGCTCTGAGATGTCAAATTGAACGATAGTCAAGTTACCCGAACCACCGATGACTTAAGGATTTGGCAGCTAAGATGAAGGTGAGTCGTTTAATAGGAGGAGAGACCATCCCAGTCGTCAGATCGACTCAAACACCCACTGGGGTTAATGAATCAAACACCAACCGCTTGATTTAATCAATGGTTGAGAATCATTGTGGATTATGAAAGTGAAATTAGCGAACATGATAGTTCACGGCCCGCAATCAACCCACATCATTGATCTCGTCGGGAATGGAAGATCAATGAATATGATTATACTAGAGTTGAGCGAGCACTTCCTAGATTACGGAGGTTGAACCCCGCAATCACTATGGACCGTCGATCTATGAAAGAAGATTGGGGGTGGGGAATCATTGCAAAGCGCGAAGGGGAAAGTAGGGAAAGTGCTAGTTCAAGGCCCGCAATTCACCATCATCATTGATCTCGTCGGGCTGGAAGATCAACGACTCTAGTTAAGACCAACTTGGGCGAGTAATTTCTAGATTGTGGAGGTTGAGCTCTATGATAAAGAGCACGCATGTTGGGGCCCCGCAATTACTATGAGTCATCGATCAACAGACACCTCGGCATTAGGCGGATCATGATCGCCACACCTTGAACAGTTGTGAGATGGATGGTCGTGAACCCCTTATGAAATCCATGGAGTAATATAATCCTTAGGTATCATCGATCTGAGAGAACCAGAAATATTATAAGAGATAACATTTTCAAGAGAAAAAGTGAGACCCAAGATAGTTGGGCCTATATGAGGAACATAGGTTGAGGCCTTTGAACATCCACAAAAATCTTCTAAGTCATAGGAATTTGAAAGCTCAGGAGGAGGAGTGACAGTAACCATTGGATCACAGCGTAGAGGATCAACAACCATCTAATCAAAGCAAGGTGCATGAGCCTTAGCGCTTTGCACACGCAAGAGAGTAAACTTGCCAAAGTTCCGAAGTCCCAAAGTAATTTTGGACCTTCCATCATCAAGGAGGACAGGTGGCGTAAGATCCACAACTTCGAAAGTTCATGGACCAGGAGAATGTGAAATAGCCAAAGTAGATTCTGACTATTGATTGCCAAGAGACACGTGTCAACAAATCATTAACTACGGAGAAATCACTTCGAGAATTTCAATTGAGAGTTGAAACTCTTGAAGCCTAGAGAGACAAAGTGAATCCCAATCGTCAGATCCAGAGGACACTTGGCATGAATCTGTGGACTCCAAGTAAATATCCTAAGTGAATCCCAATCATCAGATCCAGAGGACAGGTGGCATGAATCTGTGGACTTCGGGTAAAGACCCGAAGTAATTCTCGACTGTCTGATTCAAAGGGGAAACATGGCATAAATCCACATACTTCGAGGGAAAGTGAAGTTTGAGAATTGAAAGGTATGAAGCCCGAAGACCCAAAGAAAATATGGACCGTAAGATCCAGCAGGCACGTGTCATCAGATCGTGAAATTTGGATAGAACGTTCCAAAAAAAACGATGCAAGGAGAGTTTGAGAATTGAAAGGTCCGAAGCCCAAAGACTCAAAGAAAATATAGACCATCAGATCCAGAGGGCACATGTCATCAGACCATGAACTTTGGATAGAATTTTCTGAAAGAAATGAAGCGAGGAGAGTTTGAGGTTTGAGATTTTCGAAGGCCGAAGTCCCGAAGCAGACAAGAGCCGACGTTTTGAGGTGGACGCATGCCGCCAGATCTAGAACTCTGGTTACGGAATACTTCGGGGAAAGTAGAGGGTGAAAGTGTCGAACTCCTGAAGTAGAATCTCGACCATTGATCGAGAAGGGAGCTGAAGGTCGTTGATCTAGTCTTGGTTGGAAGGTCCCAAAGTCCAGAAGACGACCAAGTTCGTTTATTTGGAGAGGATGTGTGGCAAACGATCTGCCACTCCGGGAGAAATTACTCTGGAAGAAAGAGAAGGTATTAAACAAGAAATCTTGAAGCCCTGAGAGCTGGAGTCCATATGAACCATTCGTTTGCGAGGGACAAGTGTCAGCAGATATTCCACTCCGGGAGATAGCCCCGAACAAAATCACATCCATTGATTTAAAAAAAATGGGCAGATCTGAATCATCAATTCAGAAGTACCATCAAGATTATGAGATCAAAGGTCACATTGAATTGCGGGGATAGAAAGTTCTCAGACTTTAAAAGTTAGAGGGTGGGCTGCAATCGGAACCACGGTATTGAGAAAGGGACACATGGTGGCTCATGGTGAATTGCAGGGAGAAAAGAAGTTGGACTCAAACCACCCTTGTCCGCACTTGCAATCACGTGATTGGAGTTCGGTCATAAACCACGATCATATATGATGTTTGTCAAAGAAAAATGGGGCTAGTCCCCCAACTTTCCAAATTAGAGACCGTGGAGAGAGGATTATTCATGTAAGGAGAACGGAATTTTTACACCCCACCATGGGTGTGTGACAAATTGGTATTAGAGCATGGTTACAACACTTGGCCTGCTTGGGCTCATGGATGATTCGCTCAAAAACCATATTTATAATACTTTTAAGAGTGACGCCCTATATTGCCTCCTTCTTAAAGAGTCTAGCTAAAGATTTTATTGAGGAAAAGAATGAAACTTTATATTGTGTGTGTTCATGTAATAAATTTGAACCATGTATTATTCATAAACTAATAAATCGTTAACTAACAATAAGTGTTTTTGTTAGCACTTGAGAATTCAGTAAATCAAGGGAAAACTTAAAGAATAAAGGATGGTGATGTTTCATGAAGTGGGGGAGGGATCCCACAATAGAGATGAAGAATCTGATGAAAGGAGGGCAGTGGAAGCCCCTCCGGATATAGATGAAACTGTAAGGAGCCTCAAGGCTGAATTACAAAGTTACAAGGCTGACAACGAGAGATTGATAAAGGAGAAAGAAAAACAAACAAAAATTAATGCAGTCTTGCTGCAGATCTTATCTGACATACAGAGGCAGCTACAGCATGAACCCACAACCAGTGATGTGGATGGACGACATAAGAAGAGAAGTCAAAGTCCACCTGAGATCCGAAAACATGACTCCATAAGTGACCATACTAGGAGAACTACCTCAAAGAAGGCCCAACCTGTAGGCAAGGGACACTCATCGGCGGAGTCCTCTAGAAAGGAAGCTAGCAACTCTGAAGGATCTTCTAGTAGCAAAGTTAGCTCACATTCTCAAAGGAGAAGAGTTCAAGACAACCAAACCACCCTCTTTCGATGGAGAGATTAAGAAGGGAGAAGAGGAGGAGCTTGGCTGCTTGGTTAAAAGATGTACTTCAGATTCCATGACTACTCTGAAAACTTGAAGGCTCAAATAACCATCTTCAACCTAAATGGAAAGGCTTCCATTTGGTGGGAAGACCTTAAGAATGTGAAAGGAGTCCATGAGAACGACTTGTCATGGAAACAATTCGAGAGATACTTCAGCAAGCAGTATCTATCAGAAAAGTACATGGATGGGAAGACTAAGGAGTTCTATGAACTCAAGATGGGGCAACTCACCATAGATGAATATGTCAACAAATTCCTTAAGCTACTGAGGTATGTACCCTACATAAAATATGAAAAGGTAAAAATGCAGCGATTCATTAGTGGGTTACCTCAGACCTACTAGGATAGGATTGAGTTTGACGAACCAAAGACCTTAGAAGAAACCATCTGGAAGGTGAGGTATTGTTATGAAAATTTCGGGAATAAGAAAAGACCTCATGAGGACTGGAAGAAAAGGAGTAGTTCAGGATTCAAGAAGAAGGGATTTAAATCCTCAAGATTTAAGAATTATGGAAAGGGTTCTAGGATGAGCCTTCCTACTAGAAGTGTGTATCAACAAAAATTCCCCTCTCAAAGTGGGAATAAACCTTTTAAGACAGTCCCAGGAAAGACCAATAACCTAAAGAAAGAACCCTTAAAATGTTGGGTTTTTGGAGAATATCATAGGTTGAGGGACTGTCCACACAGACAATAAGACAGTAAGAGAGTCTACCATATCCAAGAATCTACCACCATCAATGATGTGGCTAGGAGCATGCCACGAATCTATGCAGCCTTGGACAATAATCAATCCGACCAGCAAGCTTTAGTAGTGGAGCTGGAAGGTATGATCACCAACCATCTAGTTTCTATTTTAGTTGACCCTGGTTCTAATTTGAGTTATGTGGCCCCTCAGACTGTTGATAAGTGTAAACTAAAAATAATTAGACATGTTAAGTTGTGGTTGGTACGACTAGCCACTGGGACCAAAAGGAAAGTGGCAGAGGTCATACCATCCTACCAATTCATCATGAGTGAATTTCCCACCCGAGTGACCCTTAACATACTTTCCCTGGGGTCTTGTGACGTGTTGATTGGTATGGACTGGTTGGATGCTTATAAAACTAAGTTGGACTATTAACATAAAAATTTATAATGTGTAAATGAAGAAGGGGGAAAGACAACCCTCCAAGGGATTCAGAAGCTTGTCTCAGTAAGACAAATATCAACTCTTCAAATGAAAAAGTATTGCAAAAAGGGGTGTCCTCTATATGCAATACAGATGTTGGAATCTGTTGAGGATGACAAACCAAACCTAACAGACCACCCCATATTGAAAGAATACAAGGATATCTTCCCAGAATAGGTACAAGGTCTACCTCCTAAAATGGATATTGACTTATCGATAGAACTTGCACCAAGAGCAGTGCCAGCATATAGAATGCCATATAGGATGAGTACGCCAAACTGGTTAAGATCAAGCTACAGCTAAAGGAGATGATGGACAAAGGCTACATCCAACCCAGTGTATCTCCATGGGGAGCGCCCATATTGTTTGTTAAAAAGAAAGATGGCACACTCCGACTGTGCATAGATTACAGACAACTCAATAAGACAACTATAAAGAACAAGTACCCCTTACCAAGAATCGATGACTTATTCGACCAATTGGGAGGTGCTTCCATTTTCTCTAAGATAGACTTAAGGTCTTGATACCATCAAGTCTGAATTAAGGATGAAGACATCCACAAAACAACCTTCAAGACGAGGTATGGTCACTATGAGTTTGTGGTGGTGTCATTTGGGTTAACGAACGTGCCACTTTTTTATGCTTGATGAATAATGTAATCAACAATTTTTTGGACAAATTTGTATTGGTTTTCATTGATGATATCCTAATCTACTCCAATAAAAGAGAGGAGCACGAAAAATATCTTAGACTTGTACTTCAAGTACTAAGAGAGCATCAACTCTACGCTATGTTTAGCAAGTGCAACTTTTTCTAGAAGCAAGTCCATTACTTAGGCCATGTTATTTCTAAGGAAGGGGTGGCAGTAGAACCTAACAAGATCATATCTATTATGGAATGGCCTACCCCAAAGGATGTATCTGATATCAAATCCTTCATGGGATTAGAAGGATACTATAGAAGGTTCATAAAAGGGTTTTATAAGATTGGTTGTCCAATAACTGCCCTTCAGAAAAAGGGGGTTAAATTCACTTCAACATCAAAATGTGAAGAAATATTTCAGGAACTGAAATACCTCCTGACCCATGCATCTATAATGAATATTGCAGACCCATATAATGATTTCCTCGTGTGTACAGATTCCTGCAAGGAAGGACTTGGAGGAGTCCTTATGCAAGAGGGACATGTAATTTGCTACGTGTCTAGGAAACTAAATGAGCATGAGATCAATTATGCGACCCATGACCTAGAACTGACTGCCATAGTACATGCATTAAAAATGTGGAGGCACTACATATTGGGTAGGATATTTGTTCTTATGACAAACCATTATGGGTTGAGGCACTTGTTTGATCAACCAAAAATCAATGCCAGGAAAGCTAGGTGAATAGCTCTCCTTAGTGAGTTTGATTTTGAAATCAAACACATGAAAGGAAAGGAAAATAGGGTTGCTGATGCCCTTAGCAGAAGTATAAAAATGATTCATCTGGCAGTGGTAATCACTTGTGAAATGGATGTTAGGGAAAGAGTCAAGAATGCACAAGAAACATATGCATTCTTCAAGACCATGACCTCGTACCTAAAGGAAGAGCCTACAAGGCTAAAGTATGAAGGCTATCAGATGCTCGAGGAAGGCCTATTGAATTATAGAAATAGATTGTATATTCCAAACTGTCATGACTTGAATAGGTTCATAATGGATGAACTACACAAGAGACCATATATTGGTCACCCAGGATATCAAAAAATTATCACGGCCACTAGGAAACAATTCTATTGTCCTGGATTGAAGAAATACATTATCGACTATCTAGCGAAGTGCCTAGAATGCAAGCAAGTTAAGGCAAAACACCTGCATCCAACAATGTTGTTACAACCCCTACCAATTCTATAATGGAAATGGGAAACCATCTCCATGGACTTCATCACCGAATTACCAAGGTCGACCAAGCAAAATGATGCCATCGTGGTCGTGGTGGAAAAACTGAGTAAGTATTCTCATTTCATCCCTGTCAAGTCAACTTCCAAGGCAATAGATATTTCCGACATCTTCATGAAGGAGATATTCAGACTGCATGGCATGCCTAAGGAAATTGTATCTGATAGAGAGACCAAATTTACTTCAAATTTTTGGAGATCCCTAATGGTTGGTTTTGAAGCTAAATTGTTGCTCAGCATAGCCTATCACCCTCAAATGGATGGACAGACAGAAACAATGAACCAAATAGTAGAAGACATTCTAAGGATTCATGTAATGCATCAACGTAAGAATTGGGAAGACTACCTACCATTGGTAGAGTTTTCCTACAACAATGGTTATCAAAAATCCTTGAAGATGAGCCCTTTTGAAGCCCTCTATGGTAGACAGTGCAAGATTCCAATCAGTTGGAGTAATCCAGTGGATAGAATTACAATAGGACCCTACATGATGAAAGAAATGGAACAACAAGTGATTCAGATAAAGCAAAATTTGAAGATTTCTTAGAATAGACAGAAAATCTATGCCGACAGAAAAAGAACTCCCAGAGAGTTCAAGGTAGGAGACCATGTCTATCTCAGAGTTGGACCCAGGAAGAGTTCCCTGAGAATGGGATCATGTGGCAAGTTGGAACCTCGGTATTGTGGACCCTTTGAAGTCTTAGATAGAGTGGGAACTGTAGCCTATAGGCTAGCACATCCTCCCATAGTAAAGGCACATAATGTTTTCCATGTTTCATTATTGAAGAAATATGTACATGATCCTAATAATATAATTAACTGGTCTCTGATCCAGGTGGAGCTGAAGGGAGAATTTCTGCCAGAACCCCAATGCATATTAGACAGGAAGGAAACCTCACTCAGGAACCGAACCATTGCATAGGTCAAGGTGCATTGGGAACACTTTGGCCCAGATGAGGCTACGTTGGAAATGGAGGATGCCATGATACATACATATCCAATTTTGTTTACTCCGGTACATATATATCATGTTGACAGATAGAAAATCGAGGATAGTGTTCTTTTAAGGGGGAGGGAAATGTAACACCCAGTTTCCCCCAGTTTGTAAACATAACTATAGTGGCCAGGGAACTATGGCAAACTCAAAAGTGTGAATGTTTGATTTGATGGACCTTTGTATAAAAGGTCGATGAATGTAAATTTTGTTATTTTAATAGAAAATGGATACGTTTTGCATGATTGATGAACAGGGGATGTGCTAAGAGAGACCACGAATGCTAATGAAAGGTGGTGAAGGGGACCAGGAATGGTTGCATTAACCTCCACCGAACCAGTACCATGCTGTATTTTAATTTCTCAAGATTAGAACGACCCTCTGAACCAAGAATGAATTACAGTCATGCTAGTCGATGGGAAGACCTCCTCAAGATTTAATGAGGGGATGGGGAAGACTACCCATCTGTAAGGCTTCCATACTTGACCATGTACTGGGAATTCGAGCCAGAGAAAGTCTTGTTGAGGAAGGCAAGAAAGGAAGTGTGGTGGGAAGAGGGGGGATGTGAGAAGAGTGCAAAGACGAGAGCGGAGGTTCTCGGGTCTGAGGAAGAAAAATACTGAATCAGAGTGAGTTCTGATCACAGAAAATAGATACTGAGCTGGGAGAAGGAGAGTAACCTTCGTCCCTATCTATTTTTGTATTGGGAGAAGGAGAGTAACCTTCGTCCCTAACTTCTCTTGAGTTGGAATAAAGAGATTGAATCTCAAATCATCATGTTTTATGCTCGGGGGTGGCCAGTGATAAAGCCATTAGGAGTGACTGAACCTATGGTTGGGTGTAAACGAGCAACCCTTTTAGGAGTTGCATCATGCTTTATGGTTCTTATAAGTGTTTTTCTTGCCTTGTGCTTTGAATTGGAAATAATGGATGCATTTGAGTATTTATATGTATATAAATGGTTTTTGTATTAAATGATCAAGTTATGAGTATTTTTTTGTTCCCTTGAGAACCCATACTTCTTCTTGTTTTCCATATGCACCAGTTTAATAACTCGGAGGCGCTTTCCCCAGGGAATTACATCATCGTTCTAAAGTTGGAGCAAGCCTCTTGGCATAGCTACTGTTTTGGTCACCTCACGAGCTTACCTTGCCCTGATTCAGAGCTTAAAGTTCTGCGAGTTAGGGAAGAGTTTCCTTTAGACCAGTAGTCTGAGAGACTTTGAACTCATGCCTAAGTCATTAACTACAAACCATACTAAGACCGGGGATTATATCCCAAGATTTATCTGAAGTTCTACGTGACCTGGGTCTAGGAACCCTGCACAAAAAGGAGTTATCTCACGAAGGTTTCAAAACCTTTGGAGCTCGAAGCTCTGAGATGTCAAATTGCATGATAGTAAAGTTACCCGAACCACCGATGACTTATGTATTTGGCAGCGGAGATGAAAGTGATCCATTTAACGGGAGGAGAGACCATCCCGGTCGTCAGATCGAATCAAACACCCACTGGGGTTAATGAATCAAAAGCCAACCACTCTATTTAATTGATGGTTGGGAATCATTGGGGAGTGAGAAAGTGAAATTAGCAGACATGATATTTCACAGCCCGCAATC
>JASDQU010503514.1:94124-109095 GCA_032191745.1 Picea mariana | reverse complement strand
ATGTGTCGGTAATCTTCCCAATGCTAAATAATTTTCCACATTAGCGTACCAAGGTGGCTTTGTTGTAATGGAAAACATATGCTCATATGGAAATTGATCTTCAACTGTTAAGGAGTCTTCTTTTTTGGGTATGTGGGATAGGAAGTCTATGACAAGATTTTCTCTCCCGGGTCGATCTTTGATGGTGATGCCAAATTCTTGCAATAGTAATAACCACCGAGTGACTCGTCCATTAGTAATTGGTTTATTAGCTAGATATCTAATAGAAGAATGATCACTATACTGAATAAATGGATAGCTTGTTATATAATGACGAAATTTATTGATGGCATGTATAACAGCTAAAAATTCTTTTTCTGTTACTGTATAATTAAGTTCAGCTGGAGTAAGATTCTTGCTAATTAAATAAATAGCATAGGGTTTCTTCTCTTCTTCCTATCCAAGGACATCACCTATAACAATATATGATGCATCGGTGGAGATGTGAAATGTTATTTTCCAATTTGGTCCCCTCAACACCGGTGTTGTCGAGATCAGCTTCTTGAGTCCAGCAAATACCACATCACACTTGTCAGACCACTGAAACTCCACATTACTAGTCAAAGAATGTAAAGGTGTAGTGGTTCTTGCAAAATTTTCCATAAATATACGATACTATCCAAAAGCACCAAGGAAACTATCTACCTCAGTTTGTGTGTGTGGTGTAGGTAGATTAAGTATTAACTCTATTTTTGTTGGATATACTCTAATTCCATCTACAGAAATATAATTCTCTAGTACCACACCTTTTGTCATCATCATGTGACATTTTTCATGGATTAAACATAACCTGGTAGCAATGCACCGCTCTAGTACCTTCTCCATATTATTCAGTGCTTGATCAAAGTCGTCTCCATAAGGAGTGAAATCATCCATATAAAATTCAAGGAATTTGTTGATCAGGTCATTGAATATGCTCAGGATGGCCCTTTGGAATGTGGTTGGAGCGTTACATAGTCCAAAGGGAAATACTCTGTATGCAAAGGTACCCCAGGGGAATGTGAATGTAGTTTTATCTTGATCTTCTGGGGAAATCTGGATCTGATTGTAGCCACTAAAACCATTTAGGAAAGAAAAGAATTTCTTTCCTACCAAAGTATCCAGGACCTGATCGATGAAAGGTAAGGGGAAATGATCCTTTTGAGTGGCTTTGATAAGTTCCCTGTAGTCAACACAGATTCACCATTTCCCGTTTTTCTTTGGAACGATCACTAATGGGGAAACCCACCGACTATTTGAGATAGGATATATGAAATCTACATCCAACATATTTTGTAATTCTTCCTTAACAATATTCCTGAGATGAGGATTCAGTCTTCTCTGCGGATGTTGGATAGGTCGAGCATCTTTCTCAATATAAATGTGGTGTGTGCAGAGTTGCGGATCAATACCTTTTATATCAGAATACTCCCATGAAAAATCTTGATGGTGTTTAGAGAGGACTTGAATTAGATTTTGTTGTTGTTGCTCATCTAAATTGGAATTGATGTTCAGAGACGTCCCTGGTGAAATATCAACAGATTTGTTGTTATGAAACGTTGTAGTTGGGATTTTTGTTCCATTAAATCTTTCAGCGGGTCTCCTTGTGCTTCACAGTCTAGAACAACTTGGAGCATCTGGCATGTTGGGTTACCCACGATGGTTGAACTATTAATAAACCCATTTATTATGTCATCCTCTAGCTAGTTTTTAATTCTGAGGGCTTCTTCCAGCGTGAGAGGGGATCATTGATCCTTTTCTGGATATCGTGGTGGTGGAAAATGTGGATATATGAAAGTCAAGCTTGGCTTGGTAGGAGGATATAAGATGATATTCTTTGTGACACCTCCTCTAGAAATTGTCATATTACTCATTCGACATCCTATGTATGCATCGATTGTTGCGAGCCATGGTCTGCCCAGTATCAATGGATTCCCTTCAAGTCCACTTCTTGGGTTGATGATGAGGAAATCCATTAGATATTCCCAAGAGTCGAATGAGATTGCTATATCATGTAATGTGCCAACTGGTCGAACCACTGATCGATCTTCCAATTGTAACATAATTGGGGTGTGTTCGAAGGAGTCAAAACCCAGGGTATTGCAAGTTTCCATAGTCAGGATATTGATGGTTGCTCCCAAATCAATTAGTGTATTTGGAAAAGAATGGCCCTAGATCTGAACTGTTACTATGGGATTCCATGGATCTGCATATTTGATTGTCTCTTGTCTGCCAAGAATTAGATAAGACAAGGCTCCTACTACGCGAACTGTTCATGATGAATTTTTTATTTTCCTAACAGGCTTCCTCCCACATAGTTCCTTGATTGTTTTCGCATAAATTGGAATATCTTGTAGGGCCTGCAGGAGTGGAATCTTGACATATAAATTCTTGAGTTCCCCTACAATGTCGAAGTTGGGATATACGACAAGTTTTTCTATCATCAATATTTCAGGGAATGGAGGGGAAGGAGTTGGATCCTTATCAAAGCCCTGTGATTCGACTGCGTTTCCCCCCTGCTCGATTTCTTCCATTATTACCATACTTGAGGGTATTATTGTTGGTTGTTTTTCATTCTCCTGCTCTTGGGAAACGTTATTTTCTTCAGGAGAGATTATACACCCCAATATCAACTAGATTTCGTTGCACCCTACCGAGTTGGTTTCCCCTTCCCCCTTCTCCATAATCTGGAAAAGTTGAGCCAGTCTATTATTAGGATTTGGGTGAGGTCGGGCTGGTATTTGGGGGCGCAATTGCGATTAAGGGTTTTGGGGCAATTGGATTGGAGCTTATAACGTGGGTTGGTTTTGAGGGGCCATCCCCATGGGTTGATTGTTTATCCCCATGGGGCGCTGCCAATTTTGGTTCCAATTTGGATTTTGTGCACTCGTGTTGGGCCACTAAGAAGGGTAGGGATTATTTGAGTTTTTCCAGGATGAGGTGGGGTATTGCGAGTTATGCCAGGTAGAATTTGCAGTTGGTTGATTTTGCCAGACAGGATTTGCAACGGGCTGGTTTGGCCAAGTGGGATTTGTAGGTGGGTATTGGTGGGGCTGCCATTTCGGATTAGTAAACGGTTGACCTTGCCATGCGTTACCAGAATTTTGTTGCTGACTATACTGCCCGAAAAAGAAAGAGGAAGGGTCCTGTAGTGCATTTGGAGGCCGGGTCTTCCATTAACAATGTTGAGCCATTAGATATAATGGTTTGGTCTCTTCTTCCACCTCGGAAGACAAATTTTAGTCCAGGAAGTGATGGGCATTGTTCTGTGTCATGATACTTGGCGCAGATAGCACAAACCCAAACCACATCCAAAAAACAATCCCCTGGACCATGTTTTCTTCTACATCTGTGGAAAAATATGGCCAAAGTTTTTTCTGCTTCTGTTTTTTTCTGTTTGGCTTGCAATACATCCAATTGTGTAGTCAGAGTGCTCCGAATATCTGTTTTGAAATTTTCTAAGAGATTACCAACTTCAACTCACGTAACACCCCCACTGGTAGTATTGTTATTTCTAGTGAGGGAAGTTCACATTTTTTATCTGGTTTGCATGCTTCCTCATGAGCACCTGATACACAATTGAATGATGTTATCATAAGTTTCTTGATAAATGTCACCCTTCCCCATTAGATTCAGTGTTTCTACCCATTCATCCTTCATACCTTTAATTAGAGTTGCTTTAATTACTTCTCCTGGTAATGTACCATCGGGTGATCTTTGTAAATTATACTGAAATCTCTCAACATATTCTTCTAATGATTCATTTTCTTTTGCATTCATTTGAAAGATTTCATCTTTTAGGTCTCTTGTTCTACAATAATCCTGATATTTTTTCAAGAAGGCTTGCTTCATCTCATCCCATGAGTTTATAGTTCCACCCCCTAATCCCATAAACCAGCGTAGAGATGTTCCTTTCAAAGTGGAGGGGAACAATTTCAATTTTGTGGGTTCAAAGGTGTAATCATACCCTCTACATAGAACATCAAACTTGAATAAGAATGTGTCTGGGTCTTTTGAGATCAATCCATGGAAGGTTGGAAGGTTTTGTAGGGGGAGTGCCTTCATGGGGGTATTGGAAATTGGATCAACTATCATATATTCCAATGTGGAATTCTGGGGATGTTATTGATTTGGTTGTGCCATTTGATCAAAAATGTGCTAAAAATATTCAGGAATTTATTGATCTGGGTGTTCTATTCGAGGTGGTTGATTATTTGATCCTCTAGGGGATTTGGTTGAACTCCCTCTATCTGAGATTTCAGGTATGCCTTCTTCTTTCACAGAAGATTTAGGATCAGGAGGTGGTGATGGGTCTACCTTGGAAACTCCGCTGGTTTCTCCTTCTCCTTCCTCTAGATTACGAGAATTTCCTTCTTCTAAAGGGTTGAGAGGTCGAAGATCTGTGCTCTGAAAGATTTGCTCAATCCATTTAGTTTTTCTATGAATCTCAGTGTGGGATGTAGTTGGTGAGACTGCTACCTGAGGGATTTGTGTATATCCTTTCCTAGGTCCAACCGAAGCTTGAGATTCAAATTTTCAGATGATGTTGTCTATGAAATTATTTCTCCCAGGGAGCACCAGGCACTAGGCTTTGGTAATTTTTGGTGGGGGTTTTGGTTTTTCCAGATCTTTCTTCTTAGTCATACACACTTCACGCAAAAAGAAATTCAAAAAGAAACACCTGTGCAGCCTCTTAATGCGTCAACTGGAGGTAGGTGTTGACAAGAGCATCTTACTTATTGCCTGCATAGGTTCTTAGCTTCCATCTTCAATACCTCATCCCCCAGAGACACAATCTATGCTACCTTTGACATTCTCCCTGGCGATGACGCCAAAATGTTGGGCTCTAAAGATGTCCTAAAAACAGCCTTAGTTTAACATTAATTTATCAACCCGAGGATCTGTCTTTTATCCCAAGAACATCAGCAAATTATATGCAGATAGCTTGTAGAGGCTAAAATCGTGTAGCTAAAGAAAACCTGAGTTTATCCACAATCAAGTTCCTCAAATGTTCATTTAAAGATTCTAAGGCTAAAATCTTATTTAACAGAATTGAAATCTGATTACTAACATGTTGTGAATGAAAAGGAACTAGATAATATGTTGAATTCATTTAACTAAGAAGCAACGATTGAATCTAAGTAAAAGACTTGCATAATTAACTATTAACTATGAACCGAATTGATGGAAAAGAAATAGCAATTTAACCTAATGGAAAGAAATAGCAATTGCAATCTAATCAAAAGGGACAACAACTATAATTGAATGGAAAGGAACAACAATTTTAACTTTAACTAAAAGTAATGGAAAATGTAATCTATTTGAAAGGAACAACAAGTGCGAATCTAAGTAAAAGGAACAACGTATGTGAAAACGTGAGGAACTATCAAGCAACAAACTTCAGTAATGGAAATTGGAATCAACAATCATTAACACTCAAGAGAAATGTCTATCTTTTGTATGCAAAACAGTATGAAATCATTAACACGCTTATGCATTCATCTTAACTATTGTAAAAGAGAATTGAATGATAAAACAGGAATCAAACTGATACAATTACAGCTGAAACAATAGCTCCTTTAGACTGGGCCCTTGGTCTTTAGAAGCACTTCTACTAGAAACTCAGTATGTAGAAATGGTGAAAACAATCAAACCTTTTATTAACTTCATAGTTGGTACATCATTCACAAAAAATGCTCGCACAGAGTAAATCTGAGTCTAAATACTTGATCGCAATTCTTAGATTTTATTTTAGGATCCATTATCCTCTATATATACAATAATCTGAGTAAATAAATTCATCCTGAGGATCGAAAGATCCCCAGGATTGCTTTACTATTATAAAGTTACAATATAGAAAATCAAATCATCTTTAAAACTACTTTGCGCCAAAAGTCCTTAACCTCCAATAGCTCATGTGTCTTCAAGATCTCTTTTGCTATTTTGGTTTTGACAATATTTATCCAATCCTGTAACAGAATCAAACAATTCCAATCGTATTTTAGAATCTATTCAACATAACTTCAATAATATCACTAGAATACATATTAATCATTTTCTATCCTATTTATCCCGAATTAACAGAAAATTCAATCAAGATTGTATCATGAACTGTGGGAATAAGGAGGATATTTGTACCTTTTTCATAACCCAACAATTGGTTTGCATATTTTATCCTGAATTTGATTGTTTCTCAAGTATTGAGAGTCTTTTTCATAAGATTTATAAGGTTTATCTTTTACTCCTTATTGCAAGGGTATAATATCAAGGCTTTGTCTCTAAGTTCTTGCTAGATAAGTTGGATTGATATTTTTGAGTTTTAGATTGATTTTTGAAGTTTTGGATTGTTGTTGATTGCAAAACAATTTTTGTTTGCATAAGACAAATAAATTTTCTTATCTTTTCATTTTTTCTTGCATTTTGAGTTTAGTTTGGGAAATAGTGTTGTGAGTGAATTGATATTCTTGTACATTTCTTTCTTTTTTGGATTGCATCTGTGTTTTGATTTGAAAAGGAAAGAACTGAAATTTATTCTTCTATTAGTAGTCTTTACAAGAAATTTTTCACATTCAAATATTTGTTGAAAAAATGAAAATTGGAAAGTTTAGTAGGTTTGATTGTTTGGAATCAATATCATTCAAAGGTTGAATAAATTGTTCTTTGTAATTTTTTGTATTCTGGAAAGAGAAAACTTTTCCCTACTGTAATTATATTTCATCGAATGAAAAGATTGAATTTCATCTCTTTTTGCATCTTGTTGGGTCAAGGTCAACAACTTCATCAGTTTCATTTTTGTTTCCCTTTTTGAGTAAGCAACAACCATTAAAATTTAGCGTAATTTTAAAATCTATCTAGCAACTTTTATTTTCTAGAGCTTTTATACAACAACATTAGCTAGGATAGTGCCTTGGAATAGGTTCTGAGGCACACTCTCTAAAGCATCAAAACACAAAATAGTATCTTGTGATAGGGAGAGTCTAAATCCACTTGCTACATTTTGTCCTAGGAATCCCTTCTAATAGAAGGGTCAATCACGAGGTCGCATTAGGGCTAGAAGAGTTACTCACCCTACTTTGTTGGTCTTAGTGTAGAGATTGCATGTATGATTGGGGGTCACTTGAGAAAAAAATCATGTGCAGACCTTCTTGAGGAGATTTCGAGCTTAGATACCCTACCCCTGTGTGTGGATCAGACTATCGACTACTTCCCCATGAATCATTGTCGTAATTGGTAACCTTAGTGTCCTATCTCTTTAGAGTCTTTACACGAGGTGACTGTGGAGGGGTAAGTCTTCATGGTACCTGGAATCGACTTCGACAAACTCACTTAGACTCCTTGGAGGGTATACCCATGATTATGTGTGGGAGCTTGCAATAGGGTGTAAGTCCATTAAGCAGGTCTTCAACGTATATTTTCTACCCGTTTTATCCTTACCCCTTCCTGTATTGATTTCGAGTTGTTGAATTTCATCACCAACTAGTGACTTCGAAAAAAGAAGGTTTGTTTGCATGTTTGATATGTATATTTTATTAGTGAGTGTTGTTTGTTTCTCTAGTTGGCCATAGATTTATTTCATTCTTTCTTTGGTGTGGCCAACATTGGCCCTCGTCGTTCACGTAGGATGTAAGGGTTACCTCCAGAAGAGCCGCAAGAATACGTTATGTTTCTTCCTAATTCACCAGAGGGTCCTTCTCCTGAAGGAGAAGCCAATAACAACATGTCCTCTGAGATTGGAATTTATACTCCATTGGAAGAATCAACACTTCTTGTAAATATGTTATTGAATGTTATACAAGAACCACTTTTTCTCCGAATAAATTCTTCAAGAGACATTGTTGTTGAATATTATACTAGAATACCTATTGGACCTTACATAGAGTCTGGTGTAGAAGATCCACCCTTTTAGAGTGAATCGTTTGGAACTATGGTTCATACTGCTGGATTTTTTTATCCTAGCTCAGTCCCCGTCTATTCTTTTTGGAGGACCTCCTTGGGACACGATATTTTTGATAAAATAGGAATGAGACCAAATCAACCTATGTCATCACATACAACTGTGACTTCCACTACTTATACAGTACCTTTAGATCATTTTACCAGCACGACCAGTAATGTTTTCATGGTTTCAAACTAGTTGTTCGTTGGTTCTCATACAATTCTTCCCCTCCATCTCACTAGTGCTACTGCGGTCCCACAAGTTACACATTTTTCTGCCAGAAATCCGGTCATAACTCAAGCTCCTATTGGAATTCCACTTCTGCCTAGATCAAGTCCATTACTTCCAACTAGGTACAATGCTCTTAATGCTTCTATTTCTAATCCTTCACAGAGTCCATTCAGAGGACCTAATTGTTTTATTCCACCTAGGTATTATGCTACTAGCAATTTTGTTCTCTCATCTACCCAGGTTCTCTCTAGAGGGCCTAGCATTACTCCTCCACCTCCACCTGGAGGATCTAATCGTCCTGGCCCAAGTATCTCTAATCAAGTTGGAGGAACAATTCATTATGTCGCTTCTGGTTTTCAAATTCCTATTGGAGGCCAACCTCAAGTTTGGTTCCAATGCCATGTTGGGGGGAAACCTCAAGGTAGGGGGAAACCCAAAGTTGGAGGTCTTAACCCAGTGTACGAAAAATATACACTTGGATTACAATCACAACCTTGGAATTTTCCTTTCCAAGGAAATCAACAACCGCCTGGGGGGAAAACTCTTCAATTAAATTCTTTTGTACCCCCTAATCTTGGGAAACCATATATAGGCTCTGTAAATCCTACCTGGGGTCAATATTTTAAGTCTAATTCTCCTTTTCAAGGTAGCATCCCAAATCAATCAACAAATGTTTTCTACTTGACTCAAAACCCTTCACAAAAGAATTTGAAAGGACCCTCTAACTATCTACAGACTGCTTATGGTGCTACTGGTATACCTACGGGGTTACCTCCTCAAAATTATCAATTTCCTCAAGTGAACAGACAGTTGTTGTTTCTTGCTACTTTGGATTTACCGGATTTATCTAGGATTTTGAAGAATCCTATTTTGCATTCTCCTTATTGATTGGTCATACCTTCCAAATTACCATCATACATTCCTAAGTTTAACGGTCAATCGGGAGAAGATACAAATAATCACATCATGACATTTCATCTCTGGTGTTCATCCAACTCCTTGATGGATGACTCCATTATATTACATCTTTTCCAATGAACTCTTATGGGTTCAGCAACCAAATGGTATATTGAATTTCCATGAGGAGTCTTCAATGATTTCAACACCTTATCTATGGATTTCTTGACACATTACCAGTTACCGATATGATATGAGATAGGAACCAAAATTTTGAGTTCATTTAAAAAATCCTCTTCTACTCATATTTCCGATCATATTCATGAGTGGAGGATGAGATGACGCTTAATCAAATTTCCCCTTCCTGATCAATTGTTGGCTGAGTGGTTTACCAAATCACTCATTGTTCCTATAGCCCATGATGTTTCCATGGGTGGTGTCATCATTGAAGAGCAGGAGATTATTCATGCTCAATACTTATATCTCATTTATTCACAAATGGGCACACTATATGACTGAATCCCTGATGCTGCTCTCTTTTCTACAAATCCAACCACAACGCCTCCAGTACCTTCTCCTAATGTTGATTGTGTGATTGGAACTTTTCATGCTGAGACTCATTCCAAACAAGCTAGTCATTCCAGTCTCAAATATACTACTGTTAATGTACAAAATTCTACTCCTCCGACTCCCTCTCCCGGTAAGACCTCTGAGGTCAATACGGTTCAGTCTACACCTATCAGTAAAAATAAAAATAAAGGGAAGGGTAAGAATAAAGAGGATAAAAATAATAATAAACAATATCATAAACCCAAGACTCAGCCTATTGATGATAAAGAAAAGTGAAAACCTCATTATCCTTGTCTTATTTGTGGTGAGGATCATTATATGAATTATTTTCTGAGACGTGATGAGGTTAATAAATTCCTTCAAGGGACCGGAACACCTCCTACACATACAATTTTTTCACAACCTTTTCCTTCTCAACAGCAGGCCTAATTGGTTATTCATGACCAACCTTCTCACTCTACCACATCTTATGTAATTATGTGTATTGGCGACTCCAAGAAGAACGAATTTGTGGTTTCTACTTGAACCAAATATTATTGTCTTTCAAAAGAGAAAGATGATTATTCACCACCTACATTGGTTCAACCTCCTCCATTGACTTCACCTCCTAATGATCCTCTATATATAGTTATATGTCCACCTCCTAAGGGCATTGTTCGTAAGTTGTCATTTAAACCCCATGCATGTGTTTCTCAAAACTATAGTATTGTAGAAGATCTTGCACATGCACCTTCTGCGATGTCAGCTCTCAAAGTCCTTAAAAATTTTCCTCTGCAACAAAAGACACTGTCAAAGGATATTGGTGGAATTAATCCTACTGATACAAAATTGATAATCTTTGACTTGGAAGATCACATTCCAAGACTCCCTCATCAACTAGTGTTTCAAATACAAGTCATTGTGGAAAATAAGAACATGTGTCGAACCATTGTTGATGAAGGAGCTTTGACTTGAGTCATGTCTGTTACTTGTTGGAAATCCATTGGATATCATGTCCTTACCGAGTCACACAATACTCTAAAATATTTTAATGGTACATGATTCAAACCTTATGGTATTCTTCCTTCGTTATCTATTTCATTAAAAGGAAAAGTGGTTACTGTTGAGGTTTAGGTGTTTGATGCACCTCTCAATTACAACCTTCTACTTGGCCTGAATTGGATTGATTCTATGCATGCAATTGCTTCTACTCTTTTGCGTGTGATAGGTTTCCCTCACCAAGGAAAAT
This sequence comes from Picea mariana, assembly GCA_032191745.1. Classification (NCBI taxonomy): domain Eukaryota; kingdom Viridiplantae; phylum Streptophyta; class Pinopsida; order Pinales; family Pinaceae; genus Picea; species Picea mariana. The sequence goes on along the minus strand of JASDQU010503514.1, from coordinate 98,215 downwards.
TTGTTACCATAGATCATCTTTCATTCTTTAGTTATGTTCACACACTAGTAACGTTCCTTTCATTGCGAAAACACCTCCTAGGTATGAGAATGTCGGAGTGGGTATTTTAAAGGATTCATCATTAATGGTTACTTTCCCCATTCCACAACCCAGTGTTCCTCCTCCTTTTTTCAGTTTGATTAATATGATTTTGACTACTCACTACTACATATGACCAAATTTTCCATAGTTTTTCGTTGTTATTTCTACACATATCCGTCACACTTTCCATGAAGGAAAACAATATTTTTTGTGGAACTCTTTTCATCGCTATATCCATGCACTAGGTATTCGTGGAAACAGTGACGAAATCAGGTTGCCACGTTTCATCATCCTAAATATTTTATATTAAATTTTTTTGTTCTCATCGTTATAATTATGAAAAAGTATCATCAGTAGACCGACGAACATACGTCAGAAAGATGGAATCCCAAAGAAAATATTTAACTTCTTTCCACGAATGTTCGTCACTATAGGGACGTAAGTTCGTGGAAATAATAAGAGATGTATACCTTATTACGATGAAGATGCGTCACTATATTGATGAAGAAGCGTGCCAATAGCAACGAAAAAGCGTGGCAGAGTAAAAAAACCCAGCAATGGATTGCGACACAGATGCCATACTTGTGAAAAAATTATGTCACTATTGTGATGACTTCTGCAGGTTTAAAAAAAAAAATAATGATAGTTTTCCCCTGCTTTCTAAGAAATATCCTATCACATCCTTTTGTGTGGATAAGGAAACCTCGGTTATGATTGATATTTTTCCCCTGCACTCACTAGTCTCTAGCCTTAATGGCTTATGTACATCGTTGAACAATCTTCGTAAGTGGATATATACTTCTTAGGATTCTTTTCTGATGCCATTGATTAGGATCCATATATTCTAAAGGGTTTTCCTTCCTAGGATTTATCATTGAGTTGAATTTTTCACATGTTATAGGTGATGGCTCTAATTGGTTCATGTATAATGTAGTGATCTTTATAAAGCTATGTTTTCTCGAATTCAACTTACATTTGGGGTAATTTTCAAAGGTCTTAATTTGGGTAATATTTCTCAGTGTCATTCTGCAATACAAGGGAATTAAATATGTTTTGACCATCAATAATACTTTGGGTACACTATCCAAAATTTGGGAGGGTGGCATCCTCAACTTATGCTCAAATCTACATTTCTGTAGAATTATGCAAAGGTCTTCATGGCCGAATTGTATTGGAGTACAACAATTGTAGTTTAATACATTGACTAGACTATGAACATATTGGTTTTTGTTGTAGAGATGTTTTTTAGCATGGGAATGTAGCAACTTCCTCTTTGAAGCCAAAGGATTTTCAATCTAATAGGTAGAAGAATAAAAAATCTTATTCTTGGAAAGACTCAAAAAAGGAAAACTCAAAGAATGTCTTTTGGGTTCCATTAAAAAAAATGATTCTATAGGTACCCAATCATGTGGTATTGTAAAGGACTTTGACCAATCCACAGGGGATAATGGTGTAGACATGGATACAATAACTCATGAATCAAACCCTTTTTCGATAGTCTCCTTACCCAACACCTCCCTCAAGGGGATGAAGAGGAGGCATGCATTAGATAATTCAAATAAGAAAAAAGAATCAATCCATTCAATATCGCCAGATGATGCAAAGCAATTCACATTGTTAAACTGTCCATCAATGTCTAATTAGTATGATGGTCAGATTGAATTTCAAAGGTAAAATGAAGAAGGAAGTCGGTTACCCTCCATCATCAAAGGTGCTTAACACATTTTTGACATGCCAAATTGGTCTAAATGAATGTTAATAGGATATTGTATCCTTCTTTTATGATCCTCAACTAAATGAATTAGACTCTTCATTGTCTCTATTCTAATATTGTAAAATATTGACACTGGAGAATTATTAGTTAATATCTTAGTTAATTCTCTTACATGTCATTGAAGAACAAAAAATTTGAATTTCAAACCATGCATAGATGCTTTGATATATAAGGATAACCACATTGGTGCATGACTGTTGACAAACGAAATTCATAGTTACTCTCTTAATCTCAAAGCATGAATATATGATTTTAATTACAAGGTTCAAAGTAGTTAGTATAGTGTTTCTACAATGTAGTGATCTGGCCTCTTCTTTATTTTTTATTATCAAGGAAAAGTTGTGTGTTGATGGGTTATCATAAAGAACCAACCCTCAGGAATAGGTATGTAACAAGCACATTGTTTTAGACTTAGGGGAATCAATAACTAGTTGAGATTATTTAGGCTAGACCTAGGTTCAAATCTAACTAACTTCCATTATAAAACCCAATCTACATGCAAAAACCCGCAAACTACACCTAACAAGAAACTTGGGCCTCAACCTAGAGTGAAGAATACATCCCAAAATGGAGGTGCCTAGCCTTTCTTCCAACACACAATGGGCCATTATCTTATTAGAGAGGAAGGATAAACCTTCAACATAACCTATGAGTTGAATTTTGGATCCACTCAAGGGCATGAGGAGAGAGATCCACATAGGGAGAATGTCACATTAGGGCACAAGGTCCTGCAACCATATAGAGTTGCAAAAAGGGTAGAGAGCATGTAGGTGGAGTTGGGATTCCTATGGTCATGCAACCATATGGTCTCTCATGGGAATGGTTGCTTGGATGCTTTAATTCTTAAAAGGGTGGATCAGATTCTTTTGTACTTACAGGGAGATCAATCATTTGGGGCATTGAAGAAGAGGATTGTGTGTACACAAGGAGGAATTGTTCCCCACTATATTATCTTCCTTTGAAATGTGAATATTTAATTGGATCCAGTTGGAATGTTTTGTCCTAATTGATTGGAAAGTTTGAAGGGGTTGTAGACCCAAAATTTAACTCACAAGAAGAATGGTTACCATTATCTTCAAGAAAATTGTCAAATTCACGTGTTCCCAGAATGATTTGGTTGTCAGTTTGTATGTGGATACCAAGACCCACATGGTTGAGATTACTTAGGATGTGTAGTTTTAGGGCATTTCAAAGGAACTAGAAATAGTTTAAAAGGAAACGCTATCTGACGTAGAAAATGTTGGGGGGGGGTGGTAAAATTGCAGAATTAAAATGGCTTGAAATAAAATGACATGAAGCAAATAAAAATATTGTAATAACTTGCATGAAACTACTACATGAAATTGTAAACTACTATATAAATGAGAATATCATAGAAAAGAGGGTTCTTTTCAGTCCCTTGAGTGGGACCTACTCAAGGTCTCTATAAGAACCCTTGGTGAAACCATAAGTTCTCGAAAATGTAGTCTCCTTATTAAGAAATTTAACTCATGACAATAGTGTGTCCTCTACAATTTGAATTCACTATAATAATTACAAAAGTATTATTCCAAAGACAAACTAGAATATACTTGAATTCATCCTATATCCTACTTATAATAAAATATCACAACTAACCCTTCAATCAATCCTTGATTGAAGAGAACTTGTCTCTAGGATCCCTAGAATCGAGGATCCTTGTTTCAAGGGATAAATTTCCCTCCTTAATTCAAATTCCCTCAATCAACAAATCAAATGAACATTTTTCTTATTGACGGACTTGAGTTCTTTGAATGTTTGTGTCCCTTAAAGATTACAGAGGGGGAATAATCCCCCTCTTCTCCCATGTGGAATTTGATGGAGACCACCCTTTTGACCTACTTGTCCCAATCATTAGATCAAAACCTCAAGAATGCTTAAATTCATATAAAATAAAAATTAAGCCAATATACATCACATAAACGCATCAACTCAATTACTCATAAAATTCAATATGCATGGGGAGATAAATGGTCCTAGAAACATGCCAAAGTAGATTTGTAGGTGCAATATTTCAACGATTGATCAAAATATGTTTATGTGTTTATATATTATAGCACATCGACTTATAAAATTACTTATATCTAAAAAATATACTGATAGGTCACAACAATAATCAAAATTTCCTAGAAATTATGAATATCTTAACAATAATCAAAATTGTATTTTTACATTTCTATGTCTCTATAAGCTCTACATTGAGTTCTATACTTTAAAA
>JASDQU010503514.1:66562-90871 GCA_032191745.1 Picea mariana | reverse complement strand
GACATCCCTAAGACCACCTTTAAGACGAGGTCTGGACATTACGATTTTACTATTTTACCTTTTGGACTGATGAACGCCCCAAGGATATTTATGAGTTTGATGAATTGGGTGTTCCATGAATACTTGGACAAGTTCATCCAAGTATTCATTGATGATATTTAAATTTACTCTTGGACAATGGAGAAGCATGATGAGCACTTGCGCATGGTACTACAGTGTCTATGAGAGAATAAATTGTATGGGAAATTGTCTAAATGCTCGTTTTATCAATCAAAGATTCACTACTTGTAACATCCCCAACCACCCACAAGGTAGGCTATGCTACCTTCAAGACCTCCCTTGGAATTCTTTCTCTTACTGATACCTTCTTTTATTAATAAGAATGCATAAGATACAAGATTTAGAGACATGCACAACATTATCCAGCAAGCATGCATAATATAAGATTCAGTTAAAAGATAATTAAAATACACAGCGGAGTACATTCATACATAGATAATAATATCACAACAAAGAGAACTTATCTTTATACAAAGGTGACACCAACTGGCTGTAGACCAAGGACGTTCCACCCAAGCGTAGACACCACTTCTCCAAATATCAATAGCAGTGTCACCCCCGAGCCAGGGCTATGAATCCACAAGGATGGTTCCAGAGTTTACTTGGATTCCCAAACCAGTCATCTCTCAAGCTCTCACAGGTTTTCCAAAACCCACAACAATCCAAGTACCCAACTCTCTTCTATCCATCCTGTACCATCCCAAGAGAATGGACCTCCACCCTTCTCTGCCATGCAGTCCCTCGGGCAGTGCTTCTCCTTATTTTGCATGCCCTCCAGCACATCTGGTCCAGAATCTCAATACTGGAACTCTCAGGAATTGCAGTTGTGAGCAAAACAGGGCATAGGCCAATGCATCTCATACATGCAGGCCCCAAGTCATGGCTGGATTGCACCAGTGACCATTATAGCCAACTATCTTGTGGTTAAATATCAACAATTCCTTTCCCTTTACCCAACCAAGACACAAGTGAGGATGGATCAATGGATGGGTAAGTGTGTGCATGGGAGTACGTGAGGGAAAAATGATTGAATGTATAGGAAATTAGTGAAGAAGTCATCAGTCGAACCCCCCCATCAGACCAGAGGTAGATTTAAGTAACTTCGAGGTGAATCAACAACCTCCTGTCCTTCCCCAAGAATCTCACATAACCTATCCCCTCCCTTAGACAAAGGAGTAATTAAAATAAGAATAAACACTTATCCCCTCAAGCCCCCTCTCTTGTGGAATCATACCCCCCTATAACTCTAACCCTTGTCCATCTAGCAACCAACGATGTTTTTATTATTAATAATTATCAAAACATTACATTTATTGGGCATATTGGCCCTTTAATAATTGTTTGGGCACTAAGGCCTCTCAGCATTGTAACAATAAATTATTTAAAATAGGTGTCGGAAACCCAGGGTGTTACATCCCCTCTCCCTTATCTTGGCAATGTCCTCAGTGCATATACAAAATAGAGATAAAAATCTCAAATTTATTCAAAAAGCCATGGGTACCCTGCCTGCATGGCATCTTCATGCTCCCAAGTAGCATCTTCAGGACAGTACTAGGTTCACTGAATGTTTACCAGCTTTATAACTCAATTTCGGAGCATTTTTACCTTTTTTTCCAATACCTGTACTAGTTGAACCTGAAAGTCTCCCTTCGTCTCTACCTGAATCAGATGCCAATCAATGACATGGTTAGGATCATGTACATATTTCTTTAGTAAAGATACATGAAATACATTATGCACATTCATGGAAGAAGGTAATGCAAGCATGTATGCAACTAGCCCTATTCTGTTTAATATTTCAAATGGACTACAGAATCTGGCTGCCAACTTTGCACAACTACCCAATTTCAAAGATCTTTTCTTGGGCTTCACTTTCAAAAGTACAAGCTCCCATACTTTAAATTCTCTAGTTTTCATGTTCTTGTCTGCATAAACTTTTTGTCTATCCTAGATGCCTTTAAATTATGCTTGATCTTAACCACCTGGTCTTCATTCATTATGCCTTTAAATTATGCCATTCATTAAGCACATGAAGACAGCTAGTGCATTGGTCAATCCAAATGGCACCACTACAAATTCATAATGACCATACCTAGTCCTAAAGGTTGTCTTATGAATGACTTCTTCCTTGATTCTTATCTGATGGTATCCCGCCCTCAGGTCAATTTTTGAAAATATATTTGCTCCTCTTAGTTGATCAAAGAGGTCATCAATTCGGGGTAGAGGATACTGTTATTTATAGTGTACTTGTTCAGTTGTTGGAAGTCAATACAAAGCCTCAAGGTTCCATCCTTTGTTTTGACAAAAAGTATTGGTGCTCCCCAAGGTGAAACACTTGGACGTATGTACCCTTTCTTCCAAAATTCCTCCAACTACATTTGTAATTATTTTAACTCTGGTGTGCTCATTCTGTAAGGTGTTTTTGACACTGAGACAACTCCTGGCACTAAATCAATTGAGAATTCTATCTCCCTTCTTGGTGGAAATCCAGGTATTTTTTGGAATACATCTTCAAATTCCTATAGTACCAAGAAATCTTCAATGCTTGGCCCCTTTGTATTATCTGTCTCTTCCACATGAGCTACATACAGTTGACATCCTTTCCTAAAACATCTTTTCAGCTATAAGGCTGAAATCTCCCTTATAGAGATGGGTCTTGGAACTCCTTTCACAGTGCTCTATTTTCCATTTCCATCAAGGCATGTAAATGTCTTGTTATGACAATCTAGGATAGCATGATGCTTGTCCAACCAATCCATTCCAATCATAATATCATAAGATCCCAATGGTATGATATTTAGATCCATACTAGTATTCGTGCCATTAAGACTTATGGAACAACTCCTGACCATATCATGGATTCTTCTGTTGGTTCCAGTGGCTAAATGAACCAAACTTGCTTTTCCAAGTTTACTTTTCTCCAAATGTAATCTATCCACTATCTTAGGATCAATGTAGCAATGACTTGCTCCTGAATCAATCAAAATATCAACAGGTTGATTTATGATCTTACCTTCCACCTCAATGTTATTGTACTGGTACTCTTCTTGTCGATCATTTAACGCTGCATAGATTCTTCCCATATCTTCAACTGTTGTAGCCTCTTGTATGTTGTGCATAGTCTTCACTCTGTCCTTTCTATGTGGGAAATCCTTGTACCGGTGATCTTCCTTACATCACCAACATTGGATTGGTGGTCTTCCTCTTTTTCCCAAGGAATCTTCCTTTTTGGAATCCCCCTTAGCATATTGATATTGATGATTTCTATTAGGCTGACTCCTATTGAAGGGAATTTTGAATCCTTTCCTCCTCTGATCAAACTTCACATTATTTTTGTCCTTCCAAGATTTTTGTAGGGATTATCTTCCCTGGCCTTGCTCAAATAGGTATTTAGCCTTCCTGATAGCCTCAGTCAAGGTCTTGGGTTCATCATACTTGATATTTTCCTTATAAAAGGATGGAAATCCACATAGAAACCTTTGTATTTTCACTTTCTCATCACCAATGAACCTGACATACTTTAACAATCCCAAGAAAATCTTCTCATATTCTTCCATAGTCATGCTTCCCAACCTGAGTTCAAATAACTCCTGCATTTTCTTGTCATAGAAATTCTCTAAGAGATACTCCTTCTGGAAGTACTTCTTGAACTGTTTCCAAGTGATCCTACTTTCATTAACATGTTCCACTTGCTTCCGTTGGTCCCACTACATTTCATATTTCTCTTGTAAATGGTAGTTGGCAATCCTGGCTTCTAGGTTGGATGAATAGTTATGAAACTGAAAATATCTCCTGAGCCCAAGAAACCATGCTTCGACATCATCTTCCATTTATCTTTCACCCACAAAGGAAGGTGGCTTGAGCTTCCTTAGCTCTCCTTGTAAACTATCTACCTCTTGTTTCCTTCTTTGTTGTCTGAAAGGAGACACCTTTGGACTTCTTACGAGATCATCTGTTGTATAAAAATTTCTTTCTGAGTAAGGAGGTGAGTGGTGTCCATGAGCTCTGCTAGCAGTTCTAGAATAACCAGCTCTTCCATGATCATCCCTTCTTTAATGGCACCTACCTTATTCCTCTTGTCTTGACTTTGATCCCTTCTTCATTTGTCTCTGCAACTGATTTAAGCTCTGCAACACTCAAGCATTTATCTGACTTTTCTCTCTCATCAGTCTCTTATTGTCTGTTTTGTATATTTGCACTTCCATCTTCAAGATTCTTACTATTTCTATTAACATTTCCTATTATTCTTTTCCCTTACATCCATTGGACTCTGTCTCTACATTACCAACTCTAGTATTATGGCCTTCAGACTCCTTATCATGACTGGAGGCTCCCTTTCCTTCTTCTATTTCCTCAATACACATCCTGAGCTGATGTGATTAAGCCCCTTAATTCTGCAAAATGTGCAAGCGACCATTTTGATAGAATTATGCATATGATAAACAAAATTTCCAAACCATGCTACATGTCTCTTTATTTTTATTTTTCATGGAGATCATATCCCCATTCTCCGAAAATAAGAGTGTCCTATTATCCTTGGTTGACACAGAATTTCACCCTATGCAGGCGCTTCCTTCAAACTACCTTCCTAGGTGACCACAACTGAGAACCTTGACTAAATCCTTCCTTATCACTTTTATGTCTCAAAGAAAACCAATTCGGCCCTTAGCCCTCCTTCCCTCAGCTCTCAATCTGCATATGACCATGTCCATGACCCTGCGCATAGCTAAAAAAATTCTTCTCCAGAGCTTCGGGACTTCGCAACTTTCAGCTAGCACCGGATGAATGGTCCTCCTCCTCTTTCATGATAAACGATCGAGATCCACTTTGGGACTCCACACTTCAGGAGTCTCAACTTCCCTCGCTTGCCTCCTCCTAGAATGCTTTTACTCAAAGTTCATGATTTTTCAAAGGGTGTTCTCCCATAGATCAATGACTTTGAATCGCTTCCGCTCTTTGGGCTTCGGAAGTTTCAAACTTTCCTCCTAAACTTTCTCCCAGAGTGATTTCACTCGAAGTTGATGATCCTTTTACATGTGTCTTTTGGAATCAAAGGTCGATATGTACTCTGGCCTTTGGGCCTTCAGGATGTTTTGACCCAACACAACCTGTCAAAGCTTTCCCCTCTAGAGTGCCCAGTCTCTGAACTGCACGATCTGTCACCATGTGGTGAAATACTGGAAGAGGACATGTGTCCCAATCAGGAGGGTGACACGTGTCATATTCTGACCAACTTTTCAATACTCCAAATGCTCAAAACTTACTGACATGTGGCACACATCCCATGTGTCCACATCATCCCAGGTGATGTCTGCAAGCCATATCACTTCAGAATTCTAGGGTCCACATAACCTCAAGGTGACATCATCATGCCCCACCACTTTGGCCCTTCGGGCTTCAGGAGTTTTGACACTAACACACTTCCAATTCTCCCGAACTCCAAATTCTCGAACTGGCCAATCTGTCACCATGTGTGCTCCTAGATCGGATGACTAAGATTCACTTTAGGTCTTCACCCAGAGCCCATGGATATACACCATGTGTCCTCCTGAATCTAACAGTTGAGGCTTACTTTGGGTCTTTGGACGTCGTAAATCTCAATTTTCAAAACTTGTCTGGCCCCACTAGCTTTTATCTGAAGCCCTGGATCTAGTGATGTGTGGCTCTCAACAGATCGATGGCTGAGATCCTTTCGGGTCTTCGGTTTTCAGAAATATCAAACTTCAAAACTTGTCTGGCCCCACTGGCTTTTATCTGAAGCCCTGGATCTGGTGACGCGTGGCTCTCGGCAGATTGACGACCATGATTTCTTTGGGTCTTCATACTTTGGATAACTAAACTCTCAACCTTCACTTTCCCCAGAAGTGAACAAATTTATGCTACGTGTCCTCCTGGATCGAAAGGCTGAGATTCACTTCGGATCTTTGGGGTCTGGAAATCTCAATTCTCAACTTCTCCTCGCTCGCTTTTTCCCATAGTACTTTCACCCAGAGCATATGATCGGCTGATGTGTGTCCTCCTACAGATCAACAGTCCCCGACTACTTCTGCTCTTCGGAGGTTCATCGCTCGAGCACTATAAATTCACATCACTGCATGCCTTTCAATTTGTGGGGGCAGGCATCACCGGTTTGGAGTAACCTAATTTTCACCCCACAATTCTCCTGATGCTGACACGTAACCCCTCAGTGAAACCGTCATTTGGATTGTGGGACCACCTTGGGGAATTATCTCCCATGCAACTTGGTTCCCCGCAATGCCTTTTGTTTGTTGATCTCTCTCTCCAATTGGATCTGGTGGTTGGGACCTTAATCCTTTCTTCCTTTTCATTGGACAACCCCTGTTCACCTATCCTTTGATCCAAGGATCCCTTATCTCTCTTGATCTTACAATGGCGATCACTTTTGAATTCAAAGGGGGGATGATCACAATCCTTCGAACCCCTTACAACAGATCTCTGACAGTCTAACTACTGCATAGATTTTGCAATGCCATTCCTCCTGATATTTTCAAATTCATGGTCAGAGTTCGATCTCGACCACAAGAATCTGACCAACAGACTCGACCCATACCGGCCCGTTGTTTCCACCAAAAGCTCCGATACCAAAATGTAACATCCCCAACCACCCACAGGTTGGAATATGTTACCTTCAATCCTGCCCTTGGACTTCTTTCTCTTACCGATATCTTCTTTTATTAATAAGAATGCATAAGATAAAATATTTAGCGACATGCACAACATTATCTAGCAAGCATGCATAATCTAAGATTCAGTTAAACAATAATTAAAATACATAGAAGAATACATTCATTCACATATAATAATATCAAAATAGAGAGAACTTATATTTATAAAAAGGCGACACCAATTGGCTGCAGACCAAGGACCTTCCACCCAACTGTAGACACCACTTCTCCAAATCTCAATAGCAATGTCACCTCTGTGCCAAGGCTATGAATCCATGAGGATGATTCCAAAGTGTACTTGGATTCCCAAACTAGTCATCTCTAAAGCTCTCATAGGTTTCCCAGCACCCACAGCAATCCAAGTACCCATCTCTCTTCTACCCAGCCTGTACCACCCCAAGAGAATGGACCTCCACCCTTCTCTACCACTCAGTCCCTCAGGTAGTCCTTCTCCTTATTTTGCAAGGCCTCCAGCACAGATGGTCCATAATCTCAATGTTGGAACTCTCAGGACTCGCAGTTGTGAGTAAACTAGGGCACAAGCCAACGCATCTCAGACATGTAGGCCCCAGGTCATGGCTAGATTTCACCAGCGACCATTACAGCCAACTATCTCATGGATAATTATCAGCAGTTCCTTTCTCTTTACCCATCCAAGACACAGGTGAGGATGGATCAATGGATGGGTAAGTGCATGCATGGGAGTGCATGAGGGAAAAATGAGTGAATGTACAGGAAATCAGTGAACCATCCATCAGTCAAACCCCCCCATCATACCAAAGGTGGGTTTAAGTAACTTCGGGGGGGATCAATAACCTCTTGGCCTTCCCCAAGAACCTCACGTAACCGATCCCCTCCCTTAGACAAAAGGGGTAATTAAAATAGGAATAAACACTTAGCCCCTCAAGCCCCCTCTCTTGTGGAATCATAGCCCCCTATAACTCTAGTCCTTGTCCTTCTAATAGCAAGCGATGTGTTTATTATTAATAATTATCAAAACATTGCATTTCTTGGGCATATTGGCTCTTTAATAATTGTTTGGGCATTCATGCCTCTCAGCATTGTAACAATACATTATTTAAAATGGGGGTTTGAAACCCAGGGTGTTACACTACTTAAGGCATGTCATCTCTGACAAATGTATCATTGTGGATCCAATAAAGTTCAAGGCTATTATGAAATGTTCTACGTCGAAGAATTTCCTCGAAGTGCGTAGCTTCATGGGTTTAGCAAGATAGTATCGATGGTTCATCAAGTGTTTTTCAAAGATAGCAAATCCGATTACGAAATTGTAGAAGAAGAACAAGAAGTTTGTTGGACCGACAAATTCACAGAGGCATTTCGGAGGCTCAAGGAGCTGTTGATGACAACACTGATACTAAAGGTCCCTGACATGGATGAGGACTTCCTTTTATGCATTGACACATCCCAGGGAGGGCTTAGGAGGAGTCTTGATGCAATACAGTCGAGTGATCGCTTACATATCGATAAATTCAAGAAGGCATGAGGAGAACTATGCGATGCACGATTTGGAGTTTCCAGCCATTGTATATGCCTTGAGAGTTTGGAGACACTACCTAATTGAATGGAAATTCGAACTAAAAATGGACCACTTTCATCTACATCACATCTTTACGCAAAGTGACTTGAACGTGTGACAACGACGTTGGTTGGAATTTCTTAGTGAGTACTATTTCGAGATTACTTTCATAAAAGGGACAGTGAACAGAGTGGAGGATGTGTTGAGTCAAAGACCACACATATTTTCGGTGATGCCTCTTTAGATGAATCTACGTGAAAATATTTTAACTTTGCAGTGTGATGATGACTAGTACAAAGAGGTCCAGGATTTTATCGGAAAAAACACAATGATGGTACCAAAATTTGGGGAATTTGCTGTGGACAACAACGAATTAAAATTGATTTAAAAAAAATCAAATTTACGTACCACCCATCGATGAGTTGAGGAGTTTGATCCTAAACGAGGATCATAGAGAAGTGTACATGGCTCATCCTGGAGTCATGAAGAAGAGGGCATACCTTAAACCCTTATTCTTATAGAAAGGAATGAAGGTTGACATAGTCAACTACATGGCAAGATTTCTATAATGTCAACAGGTGAAGGCTGAACATAGACATCCGAAAGGATTACTACAGCCGCATGTTATTCCATGATCAAAATGGGAGGTCATTTCAATGGATTTCACTGTTGGACTACCACTGACGGCAAGGAGACATGACTCGATTTTTGTGGTAGTCGACACTCTGACAAAGAGTGCTCGTTTTATTCCTGTGCGTACAATGTATCAGGAACCTGACTTGGATTGAGTTTTCAAGAGTGATATTTTTAGGCTAGATGGCATACCTAAGAGGATTATATCTGATAGAGGATCAGTATTTACAAGATGATTTTGGACTAGTTTCCAAGAGGCCTTGGGAACCCAACTTAACTTTAGTACCGCATATCACCTGGAAACAGACGGGCAGACTGAGTGATCAAACCAAATCTTGGAGGATATTTTTCTTATGTACGTGATGGACCAATAGAAGCATTGGGAAGAATTCTTGCCACTGGTAGAATTTGCCTATAACAACAGTTATCAAAGCACCATTGAGATGGCGCTTTTCAAGTTTATTTACAAGAGACCAGATCGGATGCCTTTGAGTTGGGATCTGCTTGAGGATAGGGTCCTACTAGGACCTGAAGCGATCTAAGAAATGGAATACCAAATGCAAACCATAAGACCAAGGATAAAGGAAGCACAGGATCGACAGAAGAGTTATACCGATGTGTGTCGTGTCAATCATAGTTATGAAGTTGGCGATTGATAATTCTTGCAGGTGAAACCATATAAGAGTTCGATCAAGTTTATAAATGGTGATAAACTCTCTCCTAGGTTCATGGGACCCTTCGATATTGTGGAAAGAAAGGGGCTTGTGTTCTATCGATTGGCCTTGCCTAATTCTTTGAGGCGTATGCACGATGTTTTTCATGTATCTGTTTTGAGACATTATGTTAGTGATCCTACACATGTTATTGACATGATTTCCTTGCAGGTATCGGACGAGGGTGATCTCATGGCGAAGTCAATCTGAATCCTATACCATTGCATTCAACAGCTACGGCGTCGAACAATAGATCAGGTCAAGGTCCTGTGGGACAACTATAGTCTGCACTCGGTGACCTGGGAGGATGCATATGATATGCGTCAACACTTTTCTTGGTAGCTAGACCTATGATATTCTGATACATTTTATTTCAACACTTACATACTGTGAAACTTTGGGAAAAATTTTAAAATAAGAGGGGGTGTATGTAAAACCCCGCTCTTGCGCACACTGAATGAACTTATTCTTTGAGGAAACCTGCGTGCAAGTGATTCAGGTAATTATACTATTGGTTGTTTTGATTATGATTATGAGATATTGATGATTTTATGATATGATTATTTTGTTGTATTTACATAGACAAGTGTTATTGATTGGGTTCTCCTAAGTCTGCAAGACTCTGGACGTTGAGGATGTCGAGGCATCGATGAAACCCCTTGGACTCTAGATCAAGTCAGGGAGTGGCCTGTTAGGGTTTGAATGTTTTTGATGTGACATATGTACATATGATTAGATATTATGAGGTTGATTGTTATTGCTAACATGATTCATTGATGGATGCAGGCTAACGATAAATTTCTGACCAGACTCACATTTGGAATAAAGGGATCACGCATGACAACCAGAGACATTGAGGGAGAGGTGTGGCAGCATCTCTGCTATAGCCTACTAGCACTCTTGTCATGGATCAAACTATAGGTTAATGATTACCTAGTTAGAGAAGACCCACGATGTCGTGAGGGCACACTTTGATAGTTGCTCACGATGATTCTAAGGGGTGCGCAATAAGGCAGTTTCCTTATTCCTTACAGGCACTTAGTCTCCCACAAGATCACCTGATGGAGTATTGACTCTAGGTGTTTGGCGTCTACCAAATTCAATAAAGAGGTGAGTGGCACCCTTGGATCACGTAGTGCGTCTTGAAGGGCACATTGTGCAAAGAAAATGAAAAGAGGCGAGTGGCACCCTTGGAGCACGTAGTGCATCCTGAAGGGCACGTCGTGATTTTAACTGGTAAGTTAATAAACCTAGTGCCTAGAAAACTATGCCTCCTTAGGACCTAGTCAGCCTTAAAATGAATGATGTGATAAGTAAAGTTTAATAACTAATTTTTCCCTTAAGATCTGTTGCCAATCCTAGTGAATTGAAAACCTATGTCTGCGTAGAACCTTAGAACAAAAAAAAAACTAATTAGACATATAATAGGAAGGGGGTAAATAAAATTCAAGCATTAATAATTAAAGTGGAAATTTTAATAAAGGTTTAATTAATAAAAGGGGTATTGGTTGTTTTTGTCTAAACCTGCTAATTCTGAACTTAGTTATAGAAAGGGGAAACTTTAAGAAAAAGGGGAATGTCTAACTTTGTAAGGAATCTAGCCTTTGGAACTTTCTATTTATGAACTCAACTAGGATTTAAGTAAGATGTAAGTCATTCAATAATTTTAAGTGAATAATGGGACACCGAGGATCATTTTTAGGAACACTTTTGAGTAGGTGAGGGAAATAGGAATGTTTAATTAATTAATAAATTGCTTTTCTAGTACAACTAGGGGATTGGGCGACATGTGTACAGGAGAGGTTTTTCCTAATTAAATAAATGAAAAAGGAATCTAATGAGGGTTTGGGAAAATAATGACTAATAAACTCTATAAGAAGGATGGCAGAGGGGGAGTATGCATCATATTTGGCTTGCGAAACGTTACGCTGTTGAACTTTCATCTTCACTGAACTTTCTCTTGTGGGAGTTGGGATAACTAGCTTGGGAAACGAGTGGTAGCTCGACCTTGCAAAAAGAGCTGGGACTTAGCATTCTCTTTCATTGTGTGTGTGGCCCCTTTGCATCTCAGGGGGCTCAGGGGGAAGAAGAGTACCCCTAGCGTTGGTTGGGAGGTACCGGTCAGGTCACATCGGTTGGCAAGCAAGAGCTAGATGGAGCGCATGGGGGGCAAAAACTTTGGAGCATTCCCATTTGGCTACGGTACACATGTGTATATTTGTATTGAATGGTATTTAAATTCCCTGTATATGCATCTCTCTAACGTCGAAAGAATGCGTGCGTCACTGTTGTAAAAATTTAGTTAATTTTTTGTCCTGGAAATTTACGCTTGTGAAATTTGGTTGAAGGGTAGTTAAATTATGTTCCTGCACCTTCTTTTAAGGTACTTCTATTGTATTAATTTTTATGTTTTATTTGGCATAATATTGTCCAAATATTTCATTTTTGTTTTAGCGAATTTGTCTTGAAGATCCCAACATTTTATGATCAGAGAATTCAAAATTATCCCAGCCTTATGTTCACTGTACTTTTGATTGCTTTCCAATAGCGAACCCAAACTCTGAATGTAAATGACTTCTGTGCGGTTTTTTTTTATTGTTTTAATACAAGGAAAATTTGTGTTTTTATCTTATGTTCCTTTATCCTTTAAGTTATTAGTTTGTGCCTGAGCAATTGGCCAGGAGCCGAATCGACTATCTTTCACTCCGGTGTTAAATATTTAGATTCAAATTCCCTGCTTTCCTGTGCATGGATAATAACTATAGGACCATTTCCCTGCCTAGTAAGGAATTTTCTTTTGGGCATTTATTCCCTCCTTAGCTGCTGTGATTATTGTGTTTTTACTCTCTGCAATTTTGTTTCTAATTTGTCCAGCAATTCATTTGCTTGTACACTGAAAATTCCTCTTCATTTATCTCTACACCTCTTGAATTTCTGCGGTTTTTTTCTTGTTGATATCTCTCAAAATTTTCATAACTTATGACACCCTTCCCTTACCCCTACGCCTCCTGTAGTTTCCTTTATATGATTGTGTGGATTCTTTGTCTCTTTCTTGTATTTACAATGCAAGATGAAAATAGGAATTGTGTGTGTGTTGAGGATGGATTGTGTGAAGTCTTCCTCTTTTATTTTTATTTACACACAAGATTGTGTTTTCTCTGCATATTGAGTTTAGGTGGCATGGAGATTTCGTATTATTATTATTCAAAGAAAGATAAAAATTAAGGATTGAGATGACCTTGTGTTGAGAATGGTCGACTGACATTGCTTTATTTAAAAATAAATTAAAACATTTATCGTGACCTTAATTGCGTTTTCCTCGGGGCGATGTTCTTGGCGATTTACACAACATTTTACACAATGATTTTCTTGGTTATTTATACAGTATTTACACAGCGATTACACGGTATTTACACAGTGTTTTACACAATTATATTCTCAGCGATTTACATAGTATTTACATATCGATTACACAGTATTTACACAGCATTTTACACAACGATATTCTCAGCGATTTACACAGTATTTACACAGTGATTTACACAGTATTTACATAGCATTTTACAGAATGATTTTCTCAACGATTTACACAGTATTTACAAAACAATTTACATAGTATTTACACAGCGTTTTACACAATGATTTTCTCAACGATTTACACTGTGTTTACACATCATTTTACACAGCATTTTATACAGGATTTATACAATATTGTCTTGGCGATTTACCCAACGAAATGCTTGGCGATTTTCCCAGTGAAGGTAGCGCCTTGAAGATTTTCTTGGCGATTTACACAACATTGGTTTTACTGTTCAATCATAAATTATATGTAACAACCCCCACCATTACGACAACAAAAGTGTCATACATCAGGTAAAAAAAATTGTATTGCTACATTAGGTAATTAAAACATATGTATCAAGGTAAACGCATGATACATTTCTAGATTAACATAATCACTTATCGATCAATTCGCACAAATAATCTATCATGAGGAAATCATATCGCAACATTTAGACAGGAACATTAGTGAACTAAGGCGTAATCATTTATGTGTCAACTTAGTCCATAGCGCAAGTCACCTAACCACTATTCATCAGCTCAACCAGGGTGAAGGAAAAAAATTCAATATTAAAACGATCATGCACCATCATCTTGGTGGTGCTAAACATAATGAGCAAACCTCTATCATAAAACATTCATTCGGGGAAAGAAGACTAAGTTCTAAACCATCAATCAATATATTAGAATTCATTGCACAAGAAGTCTAAAATCTCATGCCATCATACGTTCATTTAAAAATCAGTTGTGCAAGAAGTGTAAGAACCTTTAACTATCATACAATATATGGAACCTATAATGGAAGCACTCTAAATCCACCTAGCTAATCATCGACGCAGGTTAAATACATTCATTACTTTATTGCACAAAGTCTAAGATCTATCCATCTTAAAAATTCATAAGTGTAGGAATTCCAACTCTAAAATCATCATTTAACCCCAATAAATTGGTGCATGCAAAATTCTAAACTCAACAAGACCTGAATCCCATGATGGAATGAACGCTAACGTTCTAAACAACCATCAACTAAACATTCTTTATTCTAATAATAAACTTCCCTTTCAATCACTTCCTTATCCTAGGTTTCGTTTTTGGTAGACCCTATCAACTAAGTGGTCACTTTATCTCATCTTATATAAATAGAGAGAGAGAGGCATATACATTCTAAATTTTTCCATCTAACGAAAAAATAATCCACTAATGACTTTATTTAGTTAACCTTAACAAGACGACTTAGTTACATAAACAACTATGCCACTTCTTCTAGCTCAATACTCTTCGTAAGGATTGACTCTACAACAAGCGTTAACAATCTATTAATTATCCTATTAAAGACTAGAGTGCCTTAATTAGGTTGGGAAAAGGTCCAAGGGTTTAGATATGAGCACATAACAAGGCCCCAATCTAAAGGTGCATGATCACTATGGAAGGAGGAAGCACAAGGGTTACGAGTGGAAAAGGGAAAGGGTTACGAGTGGAAAAGGGCATGGTCCAGACATTTTAAGTTGGGACATTTAACACTGGAAATCAACAAAATTAATGAGGGAAAACACAGTTTTTTGTGGTAAAATAAAAAGGGTTATCTGAGTGGACAAAGAAACACTCAGAATCTAAAGGAAATTATGATGCGACAGGAGAGGAGAAATCGTTGAACAACACCAGTAAAACAATTTTTATTTTAGATTAAAACAAAGTTGTGTATACGTGGATCATTCTAATTTAATTTATGTTAAATATAATTTCATTTCTTATTAGTAAATCAATTTCTAAATTTAACATTAAAACATTGTGGTGCACATGGGAATCATTCTAATTAATTTATGTTAGATATAATTTATGATTGAATAGTAAAACCAATGCTGTGTAAATTGCTAAGAAAATCTTCGGGGCGCTACCTTTGCTGGGAAAATTTCCAAGAATTTCGTTGGGTAAATCACCAAGACAATGTTGTGTAAATGTTGTGTATATGTTGTGTAAATATTGTGTAAATTGCTGAGAAAATAATTGTGTAAATACTATGTAAACCGCTGAGAAAATCATTGTGTAAAATGTTGTGTAAATACTGTGTAAATCGTAGAGAAGATCATTGTGTAAAACGTTGTGTAAATATTGTGTAATCATTATGTAAATACTCTGTAAATCGTTGAGAATGTCATTGTGTAAAATGTTGTGTAAATATTGTGTAATCATTGTGTAAATACTGTGTAAATTGCCTAGAAAATCATTGTGTAAAATGTTGTGCAAATCGCCAAGAAAATCGCCCAAGGAAAATGCGATTAAGGTCGTGGTAAAACATTTTTTTCTTTTTTAATAAAACAATGCTAGATGACCATTCTCAACACAAGGCCATCTCAATCCTTAATTTTTATCTTGCTTTGAACAATAAAAAGACAAAATATCCATGCCACCTAAAATCAATACATAGAGTAAACTCAATCTTGCGTGTAAATAAAAAGAAAAGATGAAGACTTCACGCAATCCATCATCAACACACAAACTATTCCTATTTTCATATTGCAATGTAAATACAAGAAAGAGACTAAGACTCCACACAATCATCTGAAGGAAACTACATGAGGCATGGGGGTAAGGGAAGAGTGTCCTAAGTTTTGAAATTTTTGAGAGAGCTCAACAAGAAAACCAATGCAAAAATTCAAGAGGTGCAAAGATAAATGAAGAGGAATTTTCGTTGTACAAGAAAACAAATTGCTGGACAAATTAAAAATGAAATTGCAGAGAGTAAAAACACAATAATTGCAAAGGCTAAGGAGGGACTAAATGCCCAGGAGAGAATTCCTTTTTGGGAAGAGAAATGGTCCTACAGTTATTATCCATGCAGAGGAAAAAAGGGCATTTGAATCTAAATCTTTAACACCATAGTGAAAGATAGTCGATTTGGCTCTTGGCTGACTTCTCAGGCATGGACTAATAACTTAAAGGATAAAGGAAGAGAAGATAAAAAAACTATTTTTCCTTGTATTAAAACAATAAAAAAAAAACACAGAGAAGTCATTTACATTTAGAGTTTGGGTTCTCCATTGGAAATCAATCAAAAGTACAGTGAGCATAAGGCTGGGATAACTTTGAATTCTTTGATAATAAAACATTGGGATCTTCAAGACAAATTCGCTGAAAGAAAAATGAAATATTTGGATAGTATTACGTTGACTAAAAAACAAACTTTAACACAATAGAAGTATCTTAATAGAAGGTGCAAGAACATAATTTAACTACCCTTCAACCAAATTTCACAAGCGTAAATTCCCAAGATAGAAAATTAACTAAATTTTTAACACAATGATGCACACCTGCTTTTGATGTTAAAGAGATGCATATACAGGGAATTTAACTACCATTCAGTACAAATACACACATATGTATCGTAGAAAAAATCGAATGCTCTGAAGTCGTTGTCCCATGCGCGCTCTGTCCAGCTCCCCCTTGCCAACCGATGTGACCTTACCGATACCTCCGAGCCAACGCTAGGTGTACTCTGCTTCCCCATAAGCCCCCGAGCCACAAAGAGGCCACACACACAATACTATAGAATGTTAGCTCTCATCTTTCCTCGCAAGGTTGAGCTACCACTTGTTACCCAAGTTCGGTATCCCAACTCCCATAAGAGAAAGTTCAGTCAAGATGAAATTTCAGCAGCGTAATGTTACGCAAGCTAGATGTGATCCATACTCCCCCTCTTCCATCCTTATTATAGATTTTCTTAGTCATTAGTTTCCCAAACCCTCATTATATTCCTTTTTCATTTATTTAATTATGAAAAACCTCGCCTGTACACATGTCGCCCAATCCCCTAGTTGCACCAAAAAATCAATTTATTAATTAATTAAATATTCCTATTTCCCTCACCTACTCAAAAGCATTCCTAAAAACACTCCTCGGTGTCCCATTATTCCCTTAAAATTATTAAATGACTTACGCATTACTTAAATCCTAGTTGAGTTCATAAATATAAAGTTCTAAAGGCTATATTCCTTACAAAGTTAGACATTCCCCTTTTTCTTTAAGTTTCCCCTTTTCTTTAAGTTCCCCCTTTTCCTTAGGTTTCACCCTTTTCTTTAAGTTTCCCTTTTTCTTAAAGTTTCCCCTTTTTATAACTAAGTTTAGAATTAGCAGGTTTAGACAAAAACAACCAATACCCCTTTTATTAATTAAATCTTTATTAAAATTTCCACTTTAATTATTAATGCTTGAATTTTCTTTACCCCCTTCTTGTTATATGTCTAATTAGTTTTTTTTTGTTCTAAGGTTCTTCTTAGACCTAGGTTTTCACTTCACTAGTATTGGCGACAATTCTTAAGGGGAAAATTAGTTATTAAACGTTACTTATCACACCATTCATTTTAAGGTCGACCAGGTCCTAAGGAGGCATAGTTTTCTAGGCACTAGGTTTATTTACTTGCCAGTTGAAATCATGATGTAACCTTCAGGACACACTGCGTGCTCCAAGGGTGTCACTTGCATCTTGACTGAATTTGGTAGACATCATACCCCTTGAGTCAATACTCCATCAGGTGATCTTGTGGGAGACTAAGGGCCTCTAAGGAATAGTACCTTGCCTTATTGCACACCCTTTAGAATCATTGTGAGCAACTATAATAGTCTGCCCTCATGGCATCATGGGTCTTTTCAAACTAGGTAATCGTTAACCTACAATTCGAGCCATGGCAGGAGTGCTAGTAGGTTGTGGAAGGGTTGTTTCCACACCTCTCCCTCAATGTCTTTGGTTTTCGTGCATGACCCCTTTAATCTAAATGTGAGTCTGGTCTGAAGGCTATCGTCAGCCTACATCCATCAACAAATCATGTCAGCAATAACAATCAACCTCATAATATCTAATCATATGTACATATGTCAGATCAACAACATTTAAACCCTAATAGTCCAGTCCCTAACTCGATTTGGAGTCCAAGGGGTTTCATCGATGCCTCAATATCCTCAATGTCTAGAGTCCTACACACTCAAGAGAACCCAGTCAATAACACCTATCTATGTAAATACAACAAAATAAGAATATCATCAAATACACAATATCTCATAATCATAATCAAAACAAAAAATAGTATGATGACCTAGATCACTTGCACGCAAGTGTCCTCAAAGAATATGTTCACTCATTGTGTGAAAGAGAGGGATGTTACAGGCATGGAGGTAGTTGTGCAAGGGTGTGAACTACAACAACGAAAATGATCATATCGATATGTTGAAATATAATTGAAGTAACTATTTCATTATTTTGATTAACATTACAATATTTCTCTTTACATGTCTATGTAGCTGTGATAGTTGGTGCGTTAATTTCTTGTCCACTTGGTTCCTCTCATAGTTCACCCTCTTGAGCTACATGCTCTTCCATTTAAATAAGATAATATATAAGTATAAGTCGGGAAATAAATATCTACAATCACAGTAAATATTTCTAATTCTGAAGCATACATATTGGAATGGGTACTCTACTCCCCACTATCATTGGACATGTGCTCCAATAATGAAGTGGTGTCTGCTGAATATCGCTAGATTCACTACTGCAGTTGCATTGTTTCTTGAAAACAAACATAAATACTTAGTTAAGGGTGATATAATAAAATATGAATAGACTTTACAAGCATGCTAATGCGGTTTCCTTATTCATTTTATTTACCTGCGTGGCTGGGGAGATTGGATTCTTCCCCAAGATTCTTCTATATTCAATCACATTTTTAAAACCATGATTGTAACCAAGCTTTAGGTCCTCCTCGGTGGCAGCAGTGTTGAGCATATTTAACTGCAGTGCATAACACCATTAAAATTACCAATAACAAAAACATATATTTGTTCGCTATTGTTAAATAAATATTTACCACAGTTAATCATTTAATTCTTATGATTCGGGATTTTAGTTTTCCATCGCCACCCTGGCCTAGTTTATGTTGCTCATTCATTTCCATTCTAGCCTTGGTTTCTTTGGAGGTGTCAGGTACCCTATATATGGAATTTTTGAAAAAAAATAGATATCGAAGTTATTACTTAAAACAAGAAAGAAAAACATAAATGAACACATTTCACTAAGAAGATGACATGTCTTGTAACTTGCTTGACCAAGTCGTGTATTTATTCCTTGTTTTTTAAACAAATTATCCTTTGCATCCTCTATCAGGGCCTTCCACTCTTTCTCCATAACCATGGGAGGGCACTCGTGCTTGAGGTCTAATTGTAATTTCTCCCTATATTGGGCCCTGGTATATTATAAATTCTCATCGGCTAACTTTGTAACCACTTTCTTATTGAATGTATTATTGAACAAGTTTGCCATGTGGCCTATCAATTCATCTTTCTTTTTTCTATCTTGGCCATTCCATCGTGTGCGAATGGTGGGGCCAAATAGCTCCAATGCTTTGTCATTCAAGTTTTTATAGAAAACATTGTTTCCTACAGAAACATGTTATCCATTAATTTATAATAATCTCAACAAATGTCCATTTCAATTTCATGATAAAATGAATTAATTAATTAACAAATACCTGCAATCTTCCTAATCTTGATCGGAACACATGCATCATCCACCAGAAAGATGAGATCTAGTGATCTGGTGCTTTTAATTTGTGTTGCTCCATGAACAGATTCCTCTCCATCTAGAGTACATTCATCTTTGGAGTCATGTGGAGTCCCAGGATCCAACTCATCATGCTCTGGCGTGTCATGTTGGTCAACATCATTGCACTCATCAATGGATTCGAGGGGAAACTCAGGAGGGTCAAAAAGCCTCACTTGTACTTTGTTATGTCGAATTTTTTGTTGCATTGGACCATCATTGTTGCCTATAGCATTTGCAGGCTCAACAAGTTCCCAGGGCATGGAGTTTAAAAACTCTTACAAATGGAAAAATATACTTTATCAGATCATATAGAAAATATAAAACAAAAAAAAGATATGAAATTGTCATAGCTGATAAAAATATGTGAAGATGTCACTTACCCCAAAATTAGTTATTAGATTTTGTAGCTCTACAATTCTTGCCCTGTCCTCCTGTGTTAGGGGTCTTTTGCGAAACAAACCTAGATATTCTATGTTTTCATTCTTCAAGTCCTTCGCGACAGTTGTTATTAGGTCAGTGGAATAAAATATTTCATCCTCAAGATCCTCATCATCCAAATCGACTGTACTGGACTAAAAAAATTAAACAATAAATGAAATTAAAATAATATTAACATAAAAAAAATTAGATATTGTAATCAAATTTAGTTATTATTAAGCACTAACAGTTACCTGATGGTGTTGTGCATTCGTTGACTTCCCACGGTCACCCTGCTCTGATCTACTATGAGTGGGTTCCTTCCCACGGTGACCATGCCACAATACATTGATCAATAAAATTAATGAGATGAACTTTAACATTTGAGAAATTTAGTTATTGTAGTCATAAGTTACTACTATTTTTAACATTTACCTACTGAGGCACAGCGGGTGCCTTTCCACGATCACCCTGAACAGATGTAGTGGGTGATTTTCCATGGTCACCCTGGATAGATGTTGACACAATAAATCAATCAACAAAAGTTATGAAATTCACCTGTAACATTAAAAAAATGAAATATTGCAGTAATATCAGAAAATAAATAATGAAATTTCAAAACTTTAGTTGTTGTAGTCATAAGTTGTTACTATATTTAACATTTACCTGCTGAGGCACAATGGGTACATTTCCACGATCACCCTGGATAGATGTAGCGTGTGATTTCTCACGGTCAACCTGGACAGATGTTGGAAAAATAAATTAATCAACAAGAGTTATGAAAGTAATTGTAAAATTAAAAAAATGAAATATTGCAGTAATATCAGAAAATAAATAATGAAAAATGAAATATATGCAACAAAAAATTGAAATATTGCAGGGACAAATTATAACAATGATTGATCAAAAGTTGAGTTGAATGGTATGTAATATATTTACCCCCATAGCTGCACCCCCTCCATATATTTGATTTAAGTTGTAATCGACCAACAACTCTTCACCTGGAACTGTTGTTTTTGTTGCAGATACAAATATATGATTTCCTTCGCATCCCTCAACTATGCAATTCAGTTTTTTAGTTGTTTCCATTGGTCGTGTACTATTTATAAAGCCCACAATGTTTCCAGAATCTTTTGGCCTTCCATCAATATACATAGTTTCCCCTTTATTTTGATTGTTATCTACTAGTTGTATATAATTTGCGGAAACTCTATATCTCCCCATACTTCACGTATATCGAACCAACATCAACCAGTGATTGCATTTGTATAATGTTCCGACATACTCCATCAATTCAATTATAGTTCCATAGTCGACCTTTATGCCATCCATGGAAAATAACCCCAATCCATGTAAGGACGAAGGAGCAATGCGATACAAACTGCCACTGATGAAGAAATTTGTGTCCACTTCAGGTAGCTCCTTAGGTGCCCATCGTTGCACTAGATGTCTATATATCAAGGGAAACTCAATGTCGCCTATGCTCTCAGCATGATAATTACATGACCCTCCATTGGCAATAAAAAATTGCATGTGTGTACGAAATATTTTCCTTACCTTTTCAGATCTAGTTGATCTAGAACCGGTAGATCTAGTACAACACAACTCACTTTCAACCTCTCTAAGTATATATTGATAATTAATCGAGGAATATAGATATGAAAAATACCTATTTAGTGGTACTATTGGACACACTGACCACACTAAGAGGGGGGTGTTGACGATTAAATTCGCATTGAAGTTTGGCCCGCAAAGTGTTGCTAAAGCCTATTATTATAAAAGATAAATAATACTAGTAGGTGGGACCCCCTCATAGATTGGAGATCAAGTATGGTGTTTATTCGATGCTATGTTATTGTTCGAAACTACTTTCATGGTTGATGATATCTTGTTTTATTGGATAATGTATCAGGCATATTATACAAGGCTCCCTTGTTGTTCCAAGATCAAGTAATATCAAAAAATTTCATGGTTATCATTTTTGACTACTCTTGGATCTATCACTTGTGACACCTACAACAGACACATGTTAGTAACAACAAATGAAAAGAAACTAAAAGAAGAAACTATCCTATGCTAACATGTTATACTATATGCATTAAAAGGGATTGTGGAAAATCCTAGCTAACATAGGATAACCATGTGAGTTATCGAGGTTGTATATAGCATAGTTGGTATGCATTTCTGCATAGTAGAGATGGTAATATGTGATATGGGTGGCACTCTTGGAAATTAAAGGTTGTTGGTTCAAGGTGGATGATTTGTTTGATTAGTAGCTGGAACATACTAAGAATTGAATGAAATTGAAGTAGGTAGGTGATGTGCATTTACTGCACATTGCCTTTACCTCTACCATTGGATGCCACCCTAGTTAGGCTATCTTCCAAACATTACTGTTGTGGTTATGCTCTGACTGATCAGCAAGGAGGAACCACTTGGCCAACTCGCATTTTAAGACATTTGATTACAGCTATGTTATTTTATTTGGCCCTTCATGAGTTTACTCTCGTTACGGAATGGATATTGTCTCAAGTGTATTAGTTGTGATTTCCTTAAGTATTGCGACTATGTAAATGGTGATTATGAATGAAACGTTGATGATTCTCTTTGAAATGATGTTTAAGTCATAGCATTACTAGTTATCCTGGGGCGTTAGCAGTCACAAGAGATCTTTGTTATCCTTGTTTGTTTACTTAGAAGATCCTTGTTGATCTTGGTGGGTTATCTTCACGCTTTTGCATTGTCATATCCAGTCTATGGGGTTTTATGGGGTTTTATGACTGAAGCGTTCATGTCACCACTCATTGTACATATGGGTCATTGGTTGATTTCACCACTAGAGGTCACAAAGTGGGTTTCATGTTCTTACTCAGCCCTATCTTCACCTATGTGTGGTAGTTGTTTGATAGAAGGGCATGAGGGTTATACCCTGCGTGAAAATAACATCGCCATGCCAAGTTAAAGCCTCACCTCTTGTTATGGCCCCTGTCATGGAATTGTTTTCTGTCCACAAATGAATCATATCCCTCTTTGTGTGTACACCTTTGGCCTCAAAGTTTTCACTATTACGTGAAGTTGGTGTTGTTCCTCCTATGATGGCTACCGAGAAGACCCTTAACCCTCCATTCTAGAGTTTCATAGGAATATTGTTGGGCCTGTCAAGTTGTTATGGGTTATTGTGGATTGAATGTGTGCCTGATGACTTTAAATCCAGACTCAACTAGTCGGTCATATGACAGTCATGTTGGTTGGCATTTAGTTACTACCTCTATGATAATAATGACAAATCTTGCATTATTATTGGTACAACTAAAATTACACAGTCTCTCTTCTTATGATTAATAACTCAGTATTTCTTAAGGGAGAGGTTCATTGCCCCAATTCAAATCGATACATGGGTATGCATAGTTTCCACAACTTGTTAGGTTGATTTATTGTTTTTACGACAATGGTGGATTGATGGTTGATACACAGTCACTGGTATTTGCACTAATGATTATTTTGATGATTAGTTGGCATTGGTACAAGTGCTTGATGTTTCTCACGTATGTTGCATTGTGTGTATGGTGTTTTTGCAAAAAAATAAGGGGCATGGTAACTGTGGTTTTCTTTGGGGCCGAATGACTATTGAACCGGATGACTGTAGAAAATATATCACTGCATCCTTATTTTCTTTCGATTGTATAAGCCTGAGTTTTCATAGCATAGTTGGTTACAGATGGATTAAACCGAAGTAATAATGTGTTATTAATGACTCAAAATGATGGATTGAGTTATTACTATGACTATGTGTTTGGTTTTGTTTAATAGAGATATTGCATCGTAATGTTTTGGTGACTGTGCACTATGTATAACACAGATATCTTAGGTTTCACGGAGTTTTAAGCATGTTTATTTGTTGCAATTGACCATTTGTTGAAAGGGGCATGTTGTCGAGACCTCGTCGTGTTGGATGGATGGTCTAGCTTTTAAGTCACACTGAATTTTTTTTTTTACAGTGGTTGAATTACATTGCCTGGATGAGTTACCCTGTGCATAGCTTGTGTCTAAATGATGGTTGTTGGGTATATGTTAAAATATCCGTTCAGATTTTGCAATTTAATCCGGATT
>JASDQU010503514.1:47032-59499 GCA_032191745.1 Picea mariana | reverse complement strand
AAATGCAGTCTCGTCGGATGTTGCTTTCGGATCTCAAAGCGAGCTTGAAAAACAACAAAGTTAGCTCATGATAGACTCTTTGTGGGTCAATGCCTGGCATCTCCTCGGGGGAGCTGTATGCTCCAACGAAAATATTTTCTATGACGCCAGGTGTTCTGGAGATATTGATAGGTATCATTTCAGCAATGGTTGCCATATTACCCTTAGCATAGATCTTGTGTGTAGCTAATGGATTAGTATGACAGGACCTATCTCCAGTCATAGTCATGGTGAATTCTCCGGCTTTGATTCGGCTTAAATTTGGGAGGAAATATGATCTGTGATGAAGATGTTCCCAAGGTTTATCCAGACTAGCCATTGCTTCGATTACTGCTTCGTCAGAAGGCAAGACTAAGTCTAATGAATCGACATTAGCGAGAGAACCCGGAGCCCAAATAGGCTCTAGAAGTGGATCTAACTCTTGTGCGGGAGTCAGATCGGGGTTAGCTAAAGCTTGCTGGACTAAAGAGTATGTGACTTCAGTGGCCGACAAGGGCATGGACATGCCGGAGTGTCCTGTCTCATCCATCGTGGATGATGGGGATGGAAGAATCCACGGATCCACAAAGTAAGTCGTGTGGAATGACGAAACTTGAAAAATCTCAGCCTTGTGGTGATTAGATATAAACTTGACATCGTCATGAGGAGGTGGGTAATCGAAAGTACCCATAAAAGATGGGCACAAACCAACTCCTACGTTAACAACACCGGCTTGAGGATTATCAATCATGGGAAGCGTGGATGACCCCAAAGCTGGGTCAAGTCTAGAGAAGGACAACTGATCGATGGTCACTATCCGACCCTCGTGTGGAAACAACAAGACTCGAAAAAATGTAGCAACCACAGCTTGCATAGCATAAGTCCAACTACAACCTAACAAGAGATTATAGTCGAGGGGGGCATCGACTACCTCTACCTCGACACACACGGTCTTCCCTCCTAATTGCACAGGGAAAGAAGGAATGATGCCATGTGGTCGGAAAGAACGACCGTTGAACGCAGTGAGGAGAGTAGGTGATGGAGACAAAGCAGGTTGGCCAATGGCCTTCCAACATGCTAAAGACATAACGCATGTCGAGGCACCCTTGTCGACCACCGTGCAAAAGATATTGTGTGTAAAAGTTTTCGTGGGATGAGCCACTACTATCTAAAATGCTACGTGGTAAGGCAGACGAGGTTTTAAGTTGGTTGTATCTAGCATGATGATACCCGGGTTACAAGTCTCAGTAGAGCCTAAAGTAGTTAACAAGGTTTTCCTCTGAGCAAGGTATCTTTGGAGGACCTCCAAAGTGGACATCGCATAAGGGGTTTGTGATAAATCCTCCACCACAGAGTAATTCTAGGCGGGCCTTGCGTTTGGGTTGTGAGAAGCTTTCTTAAATGCACCCTTTGGAATGTTTGTCATTGTTTCACCCAACGTCTTCTCAATCTATAGAGGAAGAGATGGGATCTCAGCTTCTTTACCCTTCTCAAAGGCACTTGGTTTACTATAGTCATGCACTCTAGTCATTATTAAAGCATCACCCCTAACCATATATACGTTCACGGATGAGGAATTGTTTGGGGGAGGGCAGGTTTCTTGGCTGCCCCCTTCGGCACTTGTAGAGGCTTGAGTTAAATTTTTCCCATGCTGAAAGGGATTAGTCAACATGGCTTGCTGTTGTTGTGTGACAAACTTTTGGGCCTCTGCAAGTCGAGGACAAAGATGGGTCAGGTGGTCTTCCGTACACAAGTTGCATGGATACCTCACCTTTCGTTTTTCCGTGGTGCCCTCGCCAGCATTATCAGTGGGTTTTTTCTCCCCCTTACCCTTATCAGTCGACTGCATGGAGTGTACTTCCGACGTTTGGGTAGGAGGAGTAGTCAAAGCAGTAGTCTGGCTGGCCACTGAGTGTTGTATAGATAATTGTTGCAATTATTTTGTCAATTTCTCAGCGGGCTTGGTTTGGGCTGATCCAACAATACCATCGGCATGTAGTCCAGCTCTCTGTCTAGTTTTATCCATTATCGGTCATGGTGCATCCGGTAGGATGTTGTATAATAAACCAGACTGAGAATAGATAAGCTCAAATTGTTGAGCCCTCATGATGGCATCTTCTTCAGAGAAAACACCAGAAGTTGCGACATCTTTGGATAATTGTGGGACCAGAGACTTAAGGAACCACTCAAGCAGGAATGATGGTGGGACTAGTACTTGAATTAGACTCTTCTGGCATCTCCACTCTCAGATATGATCAGAGATATGGTCCGTTGTTTTCTGTTCGAAATTGGCGAGCAACTATGTGCTAGCGTCGTATCTCACAGGTAACTGGAAATGGTTAAGGAAGGCCATGGCCAGTTCGCCAAAAGAAGAGTATCTTGAGTGATTGAGCTTGATGTACCATTTCGCGGCACTCCCGATAAGAGTGCGTTGAAACAATCGCAACTAAACGGAGTCATATTTCAATGAGTTAGATGAACACCAAAGATGGAAGGTAGTCACGTGATCACCTGGATCTTCATTAGGCTTGGCCTCGAACTTTGGAATGTCTGAAGGCAACTTCATTGGCATAGGAGGCCAACGTGGATCGTGACAAATAGGATCATTTAACAACCTTGTCAAATCTGGCAAGTGTAACGTCGCGAGGAATGGTAGTTTGGGTTGCTGCTGATAGTCTGGGAAAAAGGGTCTTGGAGTTTGACTAGCACCAAGTTGCCAAGAAAAGTTTGGCTACTGGCCCGAGTTCTGGTAGAAACCATGGCCCTGACTAGCATAAGGATTTTGCATTTGTGGAGACATCATTGGTTGATTCCCCATAAAGGACATAGGATGTTGGGCATTCATCATGTTTGATGGACTTTGGGAAGGATTACCCCATGCCGGTCCGTATGGGAGAGGCATAGTAGTCTGTCCAGGGTTCCATTGACTGTGGAAAGAATTACCCCAGAACGACATTCCAAAGGAGGGAATGGATCCTTGTTCTGAGTTCCAAGATCCTGCTATATGTGCTCCCGGTGCAGGAATAGTACCATGTGCCGGAGTAGACTGTCCAAAAATGGGAGTGCCCCTAGATGGGAAAGCGGTGGATGTGAAAGTGTTGTTACCAAACGTCCCATTCCAAACAAACGGTGACGAACCTACCGACATAGTGTGCATAGGTGTTCCTTGACTCCTGGCTCCAAATAAACTAGTGTGTGCAGGCTGCCCGGCGGACTGCTGATGCAGACCACCAAGCGAAGGAGACGACGGAGAGATATGACCTCCAGCGTAAGGAAAATCATTAAAAGGGAAGGAAGTGCCCCCAAGTTGACCTTGCAGAGGAGCATTAGAGCTCCCTGCCTCCAGACCCAAAGTCTATAAAGTGGACTAAGTGAGTGTAGGACTTATACCTGAACTAGGCATACCGTATAAAAACGGAGGGCCTGTCGCACCAGGTGTGAAGGGAGTTGTGGCCGCTGCCATAGATGGGATAGGTCCACTGTGCGACGTAGTTGCGGCTGAGACCATGGTGGATCGGACTGACGACGGAAAGTTAGGAGATGCTTCTCTTGTGGTAGCAACGGTGGTGGGAATGGAAGAATTCCCAGAGGAAGTAACAGCGTTTGTTTCCATAGTTGTGTGAGGCACTGACAGGAATTCGTAAAATTGAATTGGTACAATGACCGATGGCCAAGTATTAGTGGTTGGGGTTTCAACCGAGCCAAGATTGGTGGTTTATTCCTCCAGGAGTTGTTCGGGCACAATGGTTTGTAACCCGGTTGCTTCGAAAGACCCTTGTTGGTATAGCTTCCACCTCAATGGTGGCAGGGGTGGCTCCAGTATAACCGGCGGCAGGCCCAGAAGCCTTCGTGACCGGTGGAGCTCGGGATCCTCCACTGTGTGAGAAGATCCAAGACACGCTAAGGTATTCTACATGTTCAAACAGTAACACACACTAAAAAAGAAGCCCCTAAGAGATAAGACAAGCAAACACTAAACTAGTTGGAAGAACAGTTACAACAACCAACACTAGAGCAACTTACCAGTGCAAGTGCAACTCGAACACGGAAGCACCCTCCAGGTATACTCTACAAATCATGGCCCAGTGTCTTTCCTAGGTACCGCGGTATACCCCCGCAGTCACCTATGTATGTCCCTAAAAAGATTGGCAACTAGTTTTCCAGCACGCAAACAGTCACCAGGCGGGTACAGTCGAAAGTCGGGTAGACCACAATGAGAAGGGTATCAAGCCCGAAACCTGTCAAGGGTATCGAGAGAAAATGGTCTGGAAGACAACTGAGAACCTCGAACGGATTCAAGACCCACGAAGCCCCGTGGAAAATGCAAATGATGGAATCCCAAAACAATCCCTCGATATGTGTTCTCCACTACGCTTGGTCCAACTTTGGAGGGGTTATCTCCGCTACCTTTCCTCACGCGACCTCGTGTTTATCCCCTATGTTAGAGGGGGATCCCGGATAAATTCCATGAAACTAGACTTCTACACTCCCTATCACAGACTCCAATGTTTGGTTTTGAATGGCCTTGGAGAGTTTCCTCTCCAACCTAATCCAAGGCCCTAGTCCTGAACTAGTTTGTGAACCCTACAAACAAAAAGTCTAATAGATTTTAAATTAGCATTGCTTTTTTATGGGCTTTGAGAAGGAATTCATGATGTATACTAATGCTACTGAGGAGGCATTTTATGTTGTCCTCGTGCAAAATGATGACCAAGGGAATGAAAAAACTATGTCTTACTTGAGTCAAAGTTTGTCTGATGGTGAATTTAAATATTCTTTTATTGAGAATCATGCTTTCTCTCTTGTTAAGGCCATTGAAAAGTTTCTCCACTACATCTTAGGTAATCATACATTGGTAAAGGTCCCTTTACTTGTTGTTAATTTTTTTCTCTCACAGACTTATCTTTCAGGAAAACTTGCACATTGGCTTGTCAAGATCCAGGAGCATGATTTGAATATTGTGACTTCTACCACTATCCAGGAATGTGGCCTATCCCTTCACCTGGCTCGGCATGCTGAGAGTGGTGAAGAAGATAGTTCCCTTTTAGCCCTCTTTTACATTGAAGATCATATCCTCCCTTTGTCTGAACATCCTTGGTACAGGAATTTGGTGTATTATTTACAGAACCAAAGATGTCGATAAAACTTAGACACTCATCAAAGGAGAAGACTCCATCCAAAATCTGCAAGATATTTCATTATAGGAGGCTTTTTATTTCGAATATCTACAGATGGTGTGTTTCTTCGCTGTGTAAATAATGAAGACGCACATAAATTGTTGCAAGAATCTCACGGATCTTCAAGCTCTGTCATTCATGTAGGAGGTCATGTTTTTGAAAAAACCACCTCTATCAATATTATTATAAAAGGATATTATTGGCCTTTGATCTTTCGTGACTCTTATGTTTTTCCGAGTCTTGTGACAAGTGCCAAAAATTTGCTGGGAAAGAACGCCTTTCAGCCATGCCATTACAACCTGTCCTGCCAGATTTTCCCTTTTCAAAGTGGGGATTGGATTTTATTGGTCCTATTAATCCTACTTCTTCAGTTGGGCAAGTTTTTATTTTGACAGCCACAAACTATTTTACAAAATGGGTTGAAGTTGTCCCACTTAAGAATTCCACAGATGATCAGGTAATTTATTTCCTTTAAAATAATATTTTTTCCAGGTTTGGTCTTACATTGAAAATTATTACAAACAATGGTCCCACTTTCATTTCTGCTAAGATGAATCAATTTTTAGCCAAGTTGAGGGTTAAACATTTCACCTCATCAACTTACTATCCCCAAGGAAATGGGAAATCCGATTATACCAACAAAAATCAAGTAAGAATCATTAAAAGGATCATCGAAGATAAGCCTCATCAGTGGCACACTCTCCTCACGTATGCCCTCTGGGAAGATTGAACTACCGCCAAAGTAAGCACTGGTTGTACACCTTTTTAGTTGGTTTATGGTCAAGAATCCCTCTTACCAACGGAGCTAGAACTTTCTTCCTTAAGTTTGATGCTACAAATCGAAGAATTAAGTTCTTCAGATATTTCACAAAGGGTAAATGCACTACTAGCTTTGGAAGAACAAAGGATGTTTGCTTTGGATAATATTAAAAGGAGACATCAAACTGTTAAGAAATATTTCAACAAGAGTGTCAAAACTGTCAAGTTTAAGGTCAATGAAAAAGTTCTACTATAGGATTCAGCTCACCCTGATAGGGGAAGACATTCAAAATTTCAGAAATTATGGTTGGGTCCTTTCAAAATCGCTTTTGTCTTAGGTACAAATTATTAAATTCTAAAATATTTACAGGAGCGATTGTTTTCCTACAGCACTAATGGTTCTCACTTAAAGAATTACGTGGAACCAACTTGAAAAGCTCTAACATTGTCTAGTTTTCCTGTATTTTAGTAGTCTAGCTTTATTTTCAGGTTTTCGTTATTTCTTATGCTTATAGTAGTTGTTTTATGTTTTAAGAATTTCCTACTACCTTTACTTTTATGTCACTTTATTTTTGCTATTTTAATCTTTTGCAATTTTATTCTATTGGGCTTTGATTTTGGTCATCTTTTAGTTTCAGTAGAGAATAATATGTTGGATCATATTTGCCACAATGACACACCTGGAACCATTGTTAATCAATAACAATCAAGCTTACACAATTGTTATGATGTCTTCTTTGAAGGACCCTTTAAATTGTTATATATTTCCACTATTGTCTTATAAAGAATTGGTTATCTCCCTCTTCTTCTCGCCATTTCTTCATCCATTGAGAGTTTAAGAGAAAATCTGGAAATTTTCCTCCTTAAAAGCTAAGGAGCAGATTTTGGTTGATGGATTATGCATATAGTGGTAAAACCCCTCATACTTAACATTTTTCATAAGTTATTCCCAAATTCCCAATCATCTTTCCATTAAATCCACTCACTTCCCCCTATTCCATAATCTTCCTGGTTATATTTTCTTGACCTGCTTCTCTTGGTCTGTGAAACCATGAGTTTTGAGTTCTAAATCTATTGAAAACAAATTTTCTTCTGGAGTCGCCAGTTTGTTGATGATTAAATTTGCAACAAAGTTTGGCCCGCAAAGTGTTGCTAAAGCCTATTATTATAAAACATAAATAATACTAGTAGGTGGGACCCCCTCATAGCTTGGAGATCAAGTATGGTGTTTATTCGATGTTGTCTTACTGTTCGACACTACTTTCATGGTTGACGATATCTTGTTTTATTGGATAATGGATCAGGCATATTATATAGGGGTCCCTTTCTATTCCAATATCAAGTAATACCGAAATTTTTCATGGTTATCATTGTTGACTACTCTTGGATCTATTACTTGTGACACCAGCAACAGACACATGTTAGTAACAACAAATGAAAAGAAACTAAAAGAAGAAAATGTCCTATGCTAACATGCAATACTATATGCATTAGAAAGGATTGTTGCAAATCCTAGATAACATAGGATAGCCATGTGATTTATCGAGGTTGTGTATAGCATAGTTGGTATGCATTTCTGTATAATAGAGATGGTAATATGTGATACGTGTGGTGCTCTTGGAAATTAAAGGTTGTTGGTTCAAGGTGGATGATTTGTTTGATTAGTAGCTAGCGCGTACTAAGAATTGAATGAACTTGAAGTAGGTAGGTGATGTGTATTTACTACACGTCGCCTTTAAACCTATCGTTGGACGCCACCCTAGTCAGGATATCTTCAAAACATTACTGTTGTGGTTATACTCTGATTTCTCAAGTGTATTAGTTGTGCTTTCCTTAAGTATTGTGACTGTGTAAATGGTGATTGTGAATGAAACGTTGATGATTCTCTTTGAAATGATGTTGAAGTCATAGCATTACTAGTTATCCTGGGGTGTTAGCAGTCACAAGAGATCTTTGTTATCCTTGTTTGTTTACTTAGAAGATCTTTGTTGGTCTTGGTGGGATATCTTCACACTTTCAAATTGTTGTATCCGGTCTGTGGGTTTTTATGGGGTTTAATGAATGAAGCATTCATGTCACCACGCATTGTACATATGGGTAGTTGGTTGATTTCACCACTAGAGGTCACCAAGTGGGTTTCCTGTTCTTACTCAGCCATGTCTTCACCTCTATGTGGTAGTTGTTTGATCAAAGGGCACGAGGGTTATACCCTACGTGAAAATAACATTGCCATGCCAATTCAAAGCCTCACCTCCTATTATGGCCCCTATCATGGAATTGTTTCCTGTCCACAAATGAATCATATCCCTCTTTGTGTGTACACATTTGGCCTCGAAGTTTTCACTATCATGAGAAGTTGGCTCTGTTCCTCCTGTGATGGCTACCAAGCAAACCCTTAACCCTCCAGTATGGAATTTCATAGGAAGATTGACGGGCCTGCAAGTTGTTATGGGTTATTGTCAATTGAATGTGTGCCCGATAACTTTAAATGCATACTCGCCCAGTCGTTCATATGACAGTCGTGTTGGTTGGAATTTAGTAACTGCCTCTGTGATAATAAGGACAAATCTTGCATTGTTATTGGCATGACTTAAATTACACAGTTGCTCTCCTTATTATTAATAAATCAATATTTCTTAAGGGAGAGGGTCGCTGCCCCGATTCGAATCGATACATGGGTATGCGTAGTTTCCACATCTTGTTAGGTTGATTGATTTTTTTTACGACAGTGAAGAATTAATGGTTGAAACACAGTCACTGGTATTTGCACTAATGATTATTTGGATGATTAGTTGGCGTTGGTACAAGTGCTTGATGTTTCTCACGTATCTCGCGTTGTGTGTATGGTGTTTTTGAAAAAAAATAAGGGGCATGGTAACTGGGGTTTTCTTTGGGGCCGAATGACTATTGAACTGGATGACTGTAGAGAATATATCACTGCATCCTTATGTTTTTTCGATTGTATAAGCCTGAGTTTTCACAACATAGTTCGTTATAGATGGATTAAACCGAAGTAATACTATGTTATTAATGACTCAACACGATGGATTGAGTTATTACTGTGACTATGTGTTTGGTTTTTTTTAATAGAGATATTGCATCGTAATGTTTTGGTGACTGTGCACTGTGTATAACACAGATAGATTGGGTTTCACAGAGTTTTAAGCGTGTTTATTTGCTGCAATCAACCATTTGTTAAAAGGGGCATGTTGTCGAGACCTTGTCTTGTTGGATGGATGGTCCATCTTTTAAGTCACATTGAATTTCTTTTTTTATAGTGGCTGAATTACATTGCCTGGATGAGTTACCCTGTGCATAGCTTGTGTCTAAATGATGGTTGTTGGGTATATGTTAAAATATCCATTCAGATTTTGCAATTTAATATGGATTATTGGGTTTACTGCCTATATATATGTTTAAAGAATATCAGAGCATTTAAATGTCAAGCTGATTGCAGTGATTATGTGACTTCATTGTGAATTCTAGAAACATGAACTCGAGTATATTTGTTGGTTAAAGTAATGTATGGGTAGTGATTGTTTTCGATGGTTAACAGGGTGGAAAGGCTACTATTTGGAAATTGTTATAATATGCAAAGAAGGGAATAAAATTATCTTTACAGATTGTGTGGAATGCATACTGTCTTGTGATGGCACTGTGTTGGATATTTCATTATGAACAGTATTGTTATTTGGTCAAGATGATTGATGGTTGATGCATCTCTTTTCGCAAAATGTTTTATGGATCACCTAATTAATTTCATGAACAGTAATCATCTTTCTTCCCTTCCATTATTTTATTTTTCGCTAATTACA
The DNA here is from genome assembly GCA_032191745.1 of Picea mariana. NCBI lineage: Eukaryota > Viridiplantae > Streptophyta > Pinopsida > Pinales > Pinaceae > Picea > Picea mariana. Next base: position 49,730 of record JASDQU010503514.1, on the reverse strand, counting down.
AACCCCGTCAGCTCCCATATTCATTTTGTTTCATTCCTTGTTCTGAGATTAATTAAAATCAAGAGAATTTTGGTGTTAAAATAGTTGAAAGTGGCAAATGGTGTCCTACATGGATTACAATGATGTTTTATTGGGTTTCTTACAGTTGATTGTTGTTGTCATTGACCAGTAACCATGTTCTTTCCCCCTCATGGAATCATGTTTTATCTCAATACAAACCCCTCGCATATCCCAGAACCCTTTTCACCCCCTTCTCATTGATAAACGGTAAAGAAATTTGTATGGATTGGATTGCATGAGTCTGATATATTGCTAAGCCAAAATCCATTTCATATTTCAAAAGAGTTGTCATGTATGGTTAATCAAAAGATCATTTCTAATCAATCATGCATGCAGGGATGTGCCATTCAAATAAAAGGATAAAAAACAGAGGCCTATCATGCCTCTCTCATAAGAAGATCTAAAGGATGATAGCATCAGCAAGGGAAAAGATGGCCTTGACCATTATTTTATCTATCGTTTTATGACAGTTGACTTCAGGGATCTTTGGACAGCATGTTTTATTTTGGTATATGAGTATTATTTTTGAAATAATTTCAAATTTCATGAGCTAAACTTGCGAAAATTGAATATGTTGATGGGAGGCACAAGGAGGTGTGTTTTTCTTAACTAATGGTCATGTTTTGATGGTTATTATTGTTATGAACTAAAGGGAGTCACAAGGGGTCCCACCTACTAGTAATTAGTTATTTATGACCCTTATTACAATTATTACACTTCCCCTTAACTAGTTAGTTGAGTCTTTTAATTAACTTAACTAATGAAGTTGGTTCAACTAATTCTAATTTGCTAAAAGAAAAAGGAAAGAGAGGAACAAGAGGAGGATAGAAGCAGAAGCATGATAAGGTTTTTTCTTTGAGTTTATGTTGAGATATCTCAGTTTTCATTCATTCATATATTCATCACAGCCTAATTCGCTTTTATGATAGCATGGTCTTATTGTAGACAACAATATTCAGGGTTGAATCAAATCATTCAGACACTTTTTTTTCAGAGGTGTTGATCTATCTTTGATAGTCTGTGTAGACTTGTCTGTTTGTGAATTAATTTTCATGACTGATAAAGGCTATTCTGTAGATTCGAGTGGGAATAAATCTGTGGCAAGTTGATCCATCTCTTAGAGTTCAGTTTTGGTTTTCTGTCAGAGTTCCTTTTGTATGTTCCATCGGGGATGTCTAAGTTTGACTTTGGTCCAAGATTTATGTACGAGATTTTGTAAAGAAAATGAATCTTTGGTGAATTGGAATGAAATAAAGGATTTCTTTGTGTCTCATCTATCTTAATTATCATCTTGGTGTCTTTACTTATGTTCTTAAATTCATTTCAGCAACTATTATATTCAAAAAATTACATAAAAAGTGAATTTCCAGCAAGCTTTTTGTTGATAAAAGACTAGCCTAAGCACTCATAATTAATACTTGTGAGTTAGGATGTTAGTTTTTTTTGCTATAAACATATGGTGATATTCCCGTCTACTTTTATTTAGACAAGTAAAGTCTAAAAATGCTTGAGTAAGATCATTTCATATCATTTCCTCAACAAGGGGGTGAATCAGTGTAGGGCTCTTTTTAAAAATCATCCTTCACAAAACTCCTTAGTGAGAAATCGTCATTTACTCATTACTTATTGTTTTCATTTATAGCCAGTTAAATGCGAACATACATCAGCAACATATACCAGCAACATATATCATCAATAAGTCATCATCACAAGGAACACAAAGAACACAAGATGTATGTACAATTTCCTTTAATTACGGACTACAATCCTTGGGTTATCAACAACAACTGAATAAAGTTACAACTCAAAAAGAGAAACAACTCTATAATGCAAGACTCAACTTACACAACTCAGCACCAACTGAGAAGAGGAATCAATCCTCAACATATACCAATCTGTTAACAGGTACGCGACCTGTCAGTAGTGCAGCACACATATGTACGTGCTCTGGCTTACTATAGCCCTCAGTTACATTCACTTCTATCTATCACTATCCAATATGTACCATAACCAATATCAACACATCCATACTCTCCAACAACATACCCATGCTCCTCAACCATGTACAATATCAATGCTACTCAACCATAAGTAACCAATATACTATAGAAACCATATCAGTATTGAAACATACGAGTGTTGCTAACTCTATCAATCAATCAAAATAACCATATCACAACATCCATTCCAAGAATGCCTCAAGCATTCACCATACAATAAGAAATAATATCCATCAAGACAAATATGTAACCATACCAAAGTTTCTATGGCAGATCTGAGCCCATAGAATGCAGATCTGGAACTTGCTTCAGACTTCAAGAACCTGGCATCAGCACGCACTCAAGTCTCCATTGGCGTTGATGAGAACTTTTAATCCCTCTCTTACTTAGAATAGATCTTCAAGATATGCTCAGAAGATACCCTTGCTTCTTATTTATAATCTCCAAGTATCTTCCTTAGAAGCATCTTCTAGGCCACTTTATCCACATAGCCACTTTGTCTACATAGTCACCTATGTTCAACTTTTCCAAATTTTCCACTTGTCCATGTATCCAATAGCCACTTGACCACTTAACCCCTTTTCCTCATTTTAGGGTTAACCTTCTTATAACCACTTTCCATAATTAGAAAGTTCTCC
>JASDQU010503512.1:75358-85499 GCA_032191745.1 Picea mariana | reverse complement strand
ACCAATCCGCAAAAGGGGATTTGGTCCTTATACAATTACCGACTTGATTAATCCTCAATGGGGATTAATCTAATAATAAAAATAATAATAATGACATGATTAATCCACAATGGGGATTTAATCCAATAACAAAATAATAAGAATGCTCTTCGCAGTTACATTATTTCAACACTTCACAACTGGCGGAACATGTAACAATGTATTCTGCTTCTGCCATGCTCGGAGCAATGTTGAATTTGACCTCAGACTAAAACAACATCCTGAAGTGCTCTTTCTATCAGAAACACTTCCAGCTCAATCTGAATAGGTGTAACCACCCAGTCTGAAGTCATGATCTCTAGTATAATAGAAACCAAAATCCAACGTACCCTTAAGGTATCTCATCATATGTTTTGTAGAAACAATGTGAACATGTCTGGGTTCTACCGGATACTGACTCAATGCAACACATATATCTAGCCTAGTATTCGTCAGATACATCACTGAATCAATAATCTGTCTGTATAGAGTAGCATCAACCAATTCTGACGAGGTATCTACCAGGAGCTTCAACTTCGTTTCCATGGGTGTGTACATGGATTTGCATTTCAACATGTCAAACCTTTTCAATTTTCACTGCATACTTCCCTTGGTTAAGGAAGATCTTCTCTGTTCTTTACCAAACTTAAAGACCTAAGAGATAATGCATTTAAGTCTTCCATCAAACTCTGTGGCGAGCTTCTTCTGCAATCTGTGATGATATTTTCTTCATCTTGTCAAGAATACATCATATACATATAGTAGTAACATCACTGGCTCATCATTCATAACCTTCACATAAAGGTTAGAATCAAATTTACTCTTGGTAAAGTCCAAGCTCGTCAGGAAACTGTCAATTCTTCCATACCAAGCTCTAGGAGCTTGCTTCAACATGTACAAAGCTTCCTTCAACTGGCATACATGAGTCTTTCTATCTTCAATCTTCAAATCAAAGTTTCTCATTACATTGTACCAATGTGGTACACTTTCTTAGCTGCAACTCAATATGCACAATCATGTGCTAGCTCTATGTGCTCTCTGCAAAGCACTATCTTTCTCACTGATTGACAGTATGTCCTCTCCTCTTTCTGCAATTGTTCCTTCTGGAACTGGGACTCTACACCTGCACCTGCTCTAAAGTTGAGAATGGTTGCTCCATTCTCACTGTGACTACTGAAATCTGGGAGTAACACCTCTACTCCATCATGGCAACAACTTCATCTGAAACCGAGAGTGGATTAATAACTGATACTGAAGATAACTCTTCTTCTTTCATGGAGGTAACTCTTTCTTTTATCATAGTCATGTATCCATGACCCAACTAATGTACTGCACCAACTTCCACTCAATTTTAAATATGGGGATTTCTCCCCTTGCATTTCATACTATATATGAATCATGGTTGTTCTGGTTGTTTTCATAAATACTGGAACTATTTCTTCAATCAGTGTCTCGTCATAGCCTTCTCCCTTTTGCTGGGAGAATCATCTGGACACACATCAGGATTTGTACATCTGCAACATGCTTGACCTGTATAGATCAATCTTGGAAGTCAATACTGACTTCTCTTCTAGTCTCACAGAAGAATCCATATCCTAGTCTTTCTGACTGGCTTCCTTCTTTGTCACTGAAACAAGGGAATCTTCTAGGAGATTTCATATTTTCTAGGAGTCTCTGAAGTTACAATCTAGTCTTCTCATGACATCTGTCTCCCAGTCCTGGAAGTTGTCTCTTCATCTGATCCTTTCTGAGATCAGGCTCACTCTTGATTTGTTCCGAGTCTACAAGGACTTCATCATATCTTACAGGGTATACTTGGTGTTGAATACCAAGTCTAAGTATGAAAGACTGAGTCAGGCTTCAAACGATTTCTGCTTCCCGTCAAGGTGGCTTCATTAACCTTTGAACAATTCTATTGTGAGATCTTGTTCTAATGTTTGGTCATCTTTGGAGCCTTCTGCTCCTCACAATCAATCTTCATATGAGATACTCTGAATCTCAAGAGAAATCTTCTTCTTCATCTTCTTTGGTACATGAGTGTATATGGTCATGTACATAGTGTGCTTCATGTCTCATATAATATGTTGCCTTCAACAACCTTCACTATAGCTTCCTCGGGGTTATCACCTGTGACCTGAAACAAGGTTAACAAAACCATCAAGCAAGAATAATACTCTTTCGATAATAATAGCACGAATAATCATCACAGTAGCTCTTTTAGATCTATCACTTGTGACCTATCTGAGGCAGAGATCAAAAGTAAGAAATACAATACAAAATGAGGTCAACACTCTTATAGTGTTGTGATCAAACATTCTTCCATGGCAACCTGGAACTAACACAAGAGGTTTCTTTTAGAGGAGATGTTAGTTGTATCAGGCAAATGATTACATTAAGCATTTATCTCGATATGCTCAGATGCTACCAAGTATAATACTTTTCAAAGACTGTTGTCTTAACTATAGTGTTTACTTGTAAAGGGGTAGTTATCAACTTGTCATGTGCAACTTTGAATCTTATCAACTTAATTAATCAAACCTGTAACCTAGGGCATTGTCCTCAAGAATGAGTGTGCTTCTTTTCTTCCAAGTCTCCTTCACTCAAGATGATGAGTGCTTTCTTCAACATGTCTTAAGTACTAAGACAATATGCTATCTTGACAAAAGGTTGGGTTAGAGGGTAAAATCTATGATCTCAACTTTAATCCATCTAATACCTTGACTTTAATTTTGACCAAAGGTTAGTATGATGGTCAAGCTTCAACATGCAACCTAGATCAAAATGATGTCATAACAAATAGATGCATATCAGAGTAATCAAACCTGGGTTGCATTATTCCTCTGAGTGTGTTGGATCTTGAGATCCTTCTGGATCTATGGCAAGAGATCTCTTCTCCTACAAATACCCTTTAAAGCTTAACCATTTAAACATATGTGTGTACATACCTCTGATAGTGTTTGCAAGTAGTGGCACTATCTGGTAGCAACAGTAATGATCACCAACTCTTAAAAACTTCAAGGGTGACTGCAACTGGTACTACGACTGATAATTCAACTAATACTGCAATTGCAATTGATACTACAACTGATTCTGAGACTGCAACTGCAACTGCAACTGCAACTTAGGGTTTTATGAGGAAACCCTATTTTTTCAAACTTCAAATTTTGAAATTCTGATCCAGGGGATAGATGCGCTGAGCTAAGGCGAGTAAGATGGTGCAGTTAGATTTCTGAAAATCTAAAATTTACCCCTTCAAACTTGATCAGCGGATTTCTGGACTGGTGCTTCTGGTTTTTTGGTACTTCTGGTACTTCCGATACTTTGTGAAAACTAGGGTTTCACTTTCTGGAAGATCTACCCACTGAAGAGGTGCGCTGAAGGTGCCAAAGAGTTCCTTGGGCTAGGGCGCACTTTTCTAGATGACTTTGAGGCTGAAAACCTTCTTCAATAAAAATCCCTAATTTTCATGTACGACAATAGTGACGTTTTTCTTCTTGTTGTGAAAGATGCTCTCGTCAGCTTAGCTATGATACCATGTTAAAGTTTAAGATATTATTAGGTTTCTTTTCAATTCAATATATAACCATAGCATATATATGATCACTGATAAATACACAATCACAAGAGACACATCATTTATTTTGGGAAACCCTCATGGAGGAGAAAACCCAGTAAAAACTTCCTTAATATAGATAGCCAATACAATGCCAAGAGAATAAAACAAACAATACATAAAGTCCTATCCCAAGTATGCACCTCCCTCTCTCTTCCTTCTTCTCCAACTGCAGCTCCAAACTTGCGCTCTGATGAACAAGTGAGTGAATGAACAAATGAGGTGCTCTCCTCCTTTATTTATACAATCTGGTAGGTGCTGAAAGGACATGTCTTTTCACTGGCAAGGCCGACTTCTCCTTTTGGGTGGTTATAACCACTTTAATTAATTCCGGGGGCCGAATTCTGATTATGCATATTACAATTAGGGTTTGACCAATCCGCAAAAGGGGATTTGGTCATTTACAATGCCCGACATGATCAATCCACAAAAGGGGATTGATCTAATGAATAATACATCAATAATAAAATAGAATACTCTTTGCAGTTACAATATTTCAACACCCTCTACTAGAAATATGGGGAGATTTCAATCTGAGAAGTTGGAAATCCCATAAGAGATTCAAAAGCATGGTCCAACATACAATAATGTAGGGAAAGGTTACTCCTAGAGGAGGCATAGGGGTGCCAAGATGAGCATATCTAGTGGATATTCCTTAACAAAGTATTATAGTGAGAATACTGCTACTTTTGAAGGATTTTCCAATGAAGAGAACGATTCAAGTAATCATATGAAAATGAGGAAGAAACGCCCCAAGATTTCTTTGAATAAAAAATTCAAAAAGGAAAAACCACTCACGTTTGATGGAGAAATCAAGAAGGGTGAAGAAGCATAAGTGTGGCTATTAGGATTGAAGAAGTATTTATGAGTACACAATTACTCATGAAATATGAAAGCAAGAGTGGCCACCTTTAATTTAACTTGAGGGGCTTCCATTTGGTAGGAATACCTAAAGAGTGTGAAAGGGATCACTGAAAATAACTTGACTTGGAAACTATTTGAGAAGTACTTTAGGAAATCCTACCTATCAGAGAAGTATTATGATGGAAAGATCAAGGAATTCCATGAACACACATCGGGAAAACTCAATGTGGATGAATATTTAAAGAGGTTCATGGGCCTATTGATGTATGTCCCATACATCAGATACAAGAAGGTGAAGATATAATGTTTTCTTAGTGGAGTTCCAAAATCTTTCCAACACATGATTGAATTTGAAGAACCCAAAACACTAGATGAGACTATCTGGAAGGCTAAGTATTTCTATGAGAAATCAAAGCATGTGAAGATGTAACAAACCAAACTCCCTAAGTCCTACTTAGGATGGTGGGATGTCAAAAATTCTTCTTCCACGACAATTATGATTTGGAACCTCAACACCACGGGTAAAAACCTTCTCAATTAGAGAATTTATCGAAACAACATAAGGTCTCTAGGCCTTACCCTTCTCCATGAACTCAATCCCACGTGGATACCACATGGAATCCCTCCACATCATCTACACTAGTATATAAAATTGTGTGTGTGTGTGTTATTTTGGTAGTGACATGTCCCCAGACACATCACCTATCCTTAGCAAACCTTTGGTAGAATGCAGCTACACAAACTAGGAGATAAAATTTCTCAAATGAACGACTTAGGCTCACTTGGCTCAAGCTAGATCAATGACTAGTGGTGAGTCAGGATATTTCCCATCAGTAAAATAGGTTATGCAACCCCCAATCCATTATTTATGATAAACTCATTCCCGAAAGATCCAATGGTCAAGGATTAGGAAAATCAATAGTCCTGATTCACTTGGAACCTTCAAATAACATGATGGCTAAAGGTCGTGCTCATTCTCCTCCAAGCACTAAACATGTGGGGCCTATCGAAATATCTATGGTTGAGATCACATTGGAAAGTCTCATACATAGGTCGATGGTCCTTTCCCACTTAGACTTCTGCCATCAATAATTACTCACTCTTCATGATCTCCTGGTTCTCCCAAACAGTTCTTTCCAAATTGGAATCTTCTGATGTATCAAATGGCCCTCAAACCTCCACATATAATGGTCATGGATCTATTGGATCTTATATCCATTCAATATATAACCAACACCACCATCCCAACAAGGTTCTTTAGTCAAGCTGGACCCTCCATAAGATCCAATGACTCAGATCTCATCAGCTCAATCGCCGACATATCTACGACTCTTACCACTCTTGGGTTATTGTCATCAGGTTTCTCTCATCATGAGTTCCTTATTCTTTCTCCCCATAGATTTTTCCAAAATATGCCTTTCTAATGAGCTTATAGGCTTAATGCATGACAAATCAATGGTCTAAATCTCGTAATCCTACTCTTTTTGGAGATCAATAGCTCTCCTCGACACAGATCTTCCCCATCAAGAAATTCACCTTGACATCATTTATGGGTTCTTTCAAAGGGTCATCCTTCTGATAGGCCTCCACTGAAGCCAAAACCTCCGACGAATGGTCAGGATTAGATCTTCTATCTGAATCAATGACTGAAGTTTCCTCTTAAGTGTAGATAGGGATTTCAAGGGTCATTTTAGAACATACCTACCCACAGCCTTCCTTGGCACTATCTGCAAGGGTTTTATCTCTAATCCATTAGGATTTTGGCCCACTTCCTCAATACATAGGAAACATTTCACCATAACCCCTGAAGTGAATATTTCATATCCTACAAGCTTTTCATTCAAAGGCTCAAGAAAACATAGGGCTATAGGCCTTCACCGACCTCCCATACACGATTATTATAGGTGGTCCTTTAACCTTTACAAGGGAATGCATTACACCATTAGAACTCAAATTTAACATTCATTCAATACATGAAATCCACCTATGAAAACATAATGAAATTCATATTCATTAATAAACATTTACTAGATACTTTGAGAAACACTTATCTATTTTAGTTTAAAATTCAACCARCCAACTGAYTGAGGGTGAATGCCTTTCCACCCAACCGTAGGATCTTCTGCACATATACTCTATACAACAATCCACCCCCATGCCAAGTCATGATACAACTAGGGGACTCTCACAAGTTGGATAATAGGTTATGAAAATGGGTCAGGAAGGTTACTCTCCTTCATTACATCGATGGCAACAGAAACCCCCTCATCCCACTGATATCGGGAACTCCACAAGCTTACCAGGTACCTTCCCAACTAAATTTCCTCTACACAAGGGAGTCCCTTCTCTGCTACATAATCCCTCGATTCCTTCCCCTTACCAGTATCGGTTTCTTTCCTACAGGCACCAACCTATGGCCCTCTCTGCTCCAATATGGATATGGGTGTTCTTTGTTCCAATTTTGACCATTTGTGTCTTAGGAAAGCTTCCTATTTTTCTCATGAAAGCTTCCCATTTTTCTGCTCAATTTTGTGCACACGAGATTTATCTGATTATTCATTATGCCATACACATTCTCTCTCTCTCTCTCTCTCTCTCTCTCTCTCTCTCTCTCTCTCTCTTTGTGTGTGTGTGTGCTCKYCCTATTCCTCCTCATTCCTATTTCCAATATGGAACAATCTCCTTTTTCCTCAAGTTCCCCAACTCGCTTTTGTCATAAGAAACACCTAGGTTCAAGCTCCTAAATTGAAGGGAAAATTCCATGTAGTTTTGGCTGACATCTGCAAATGACCCTTCACTCTTTTGAGTACAAGTTTTGAAGGAAATCATAACTGCTCCAACTACCTGATATGATGTCATTAATGGATTTCTCATGGAAAGGGAGAACGAGGTACTTCAAATAGGTTAGTCATTCAAGTCATGAAGGTGTATGTTAGGTTTCTAGGAAAGCTTCATATTTTCCACATGTAAAATTCCCAGTTTTCCCCCTCATCAGCTCTGACTCGTGGTATCATGAACAGTACTACAAGGCTTCCCTCTCGGTTAGTTTATTGGTGTTTTTTTTAACATAAAATACAATTATAGTCTTCATCAATTACAATGCATGGAGTCTTAAGAATAATTACATATTTGGGGGGAAATGAGGTGTTACATTCCCCTCCCCCTTGAGGAAACATTGTCCTTGGAATTTTTAACACCATATACACATTTTATATAGAAAAAAAAATGGGTATCACGTCCTCATGGCATCCTCAATTCCCATGTGGCCTCATCTACTCCGAAGTGCTTCCATTGCATCTTGACCTACATGGAGGCTCAGTTCTAGAGTAATGTCTCTTTCCTATCCAGGATGCATTGAGGATCAGACTGAAATTATCCTTCTAGATCCACCTATATCACAGTCCAACCAATAACATGATTAGAATTATGAATAAACTTCTTCAATAATGATACATGAGATTATAGGCTTAATGGTAGAGCAAGTATCTATGCCATCAACAATTCTAGGCAATGGGTAATTTTTCTTTATTGTCATCTTGTTCAAATGTCAATAGTTAATACACAACCACAAGGTACCATCTTTTTTATTCACAAACAATGTTGATGCTCCCAAAGAGGACACACTTAGCCTAATATACCCTTTATCCATCATTTCTTTTAGTTGCACCTTTAACTCTACCAGCTCTGGTGTGATCATTCTATAGGGTACTTTAGATGTCAGTACTACTCCTCGTACAAGATCTATGGGAAAATCAATATCTCGCTTAGGAGGAAGTCCAGGTACCTCCTCCAGGAACACACCCTTTGTTTATATTATGGTAGCTGCGGGAGGTATTTACCTCCACGTGTAAACCTGACGAGGATAGAATACTCTGGGAAGCAAGAAGAAACCCTAATGAGTTGGCTAATAACCCTAGAAGACTTGTCGGCTCAAGAAGAAGAGAAGAAGTAGGCCAAAAGAAATAATATATACTGAACAGACAGATACCCAGAATGAGAAGTCGACCCAGGTAATTAAACAGATTTACTATAAATACAGGAGGCCAGTCTTCATTATGGAAGGCAGTCTTAGAATTGCAGAGAAGCACTTGTGCGCATTGCAGTGCCCATTTTTGTACGCAAGTTTGGAGGAGAGTTGCCATTGCAACTACTACAGCGAGTAGATCACGTTTGGCTTGGAATTTCTCTTGGTTAGGGTTTGGACTATCTGATCATCTCTTGTTGGTGCACTATCCTTGGGGAAAGGTGCACTACCCTTTGTTTGGCTATCTAGCCTAGGGTTTGCTTCTGGAGTGATTCTCTGTCAAGGTTAAGGTGCTTAGAGGGTGGCTTCATCCTATGGTTGGGTGACAATAGCGATATTGTCAATGGTAAAACGAGCACATCCATTATATTCTAACAGGTTATGGGCCCATACATCCTTCATTCAGTCTAACCGTTGGAAGGAAACATAGCCGTAAGGATATTAAGCTCGTTGAAGAACTGCTGCTAGGGTTTCTAGCAGGAGCAGTCACCATAGCACTGCCGCTAGGGTTGCTAGCAGGTGTAGTTGCAGAAACCCTAATCCTCTCATTGAGGCACCTTAAGTGAAGGGATTGACCTAATTTTCAGATAGATCAGTGTGCCCTAGCCTAGCGCATCTCTTGGTACTCTCAGCAAGCCAAGACATCAAGTTTGATTTTTTGGTCAGATCCAGGGTTGACCAAGTCAAAGTAGCCATGACTTACTCTATGAAGTCAGAAAACAAGTTAGATGGAGCTTATAACTTCAGAGCATGGAAGATAAGGATTGACCTCATCCTTGCCAAGAATAAAGTACTGGATATCGTGAAACCATAGTTTGCAGAAGGAAAAGAGAAGGAACTGCAAAATGTTGCAGTTATGGAGAAGTTCAAAGACGGTGAAATCAATGCTATGAGTATCATAGTGGAATCTATAAAATACCACTTGATACCCTACATCTCCCATCTTAACTCATCGAAGAAGATGTACGATACCCTAACAAACCTCTTCTTAGTCAAAAACATTGGACAAATAATGAGTCTTAAGAATGAGCTCCGTGATATGAAGATGAATGATGATGACAGCATAACATCATACTTTGTGAGAATATCTCAGTTAAGAGATCAACTACAAGCTATTGAAGAAATCATTTTAGAGAAGGAATTGGTAAACATAGTACTCAATGGTCTTCCCAAGACGTGGGATGCATTTTCCGCAAGCATGAACACAAGGAAGGAGTATCCTACATTTGAAGAAATTTGGATTTGTTGTACTCAAGAAGAATCCAGGATCAGTGCAAAAGAGAAACCCCAAAAGAAGTACGATGATCAAGCCTTCACAATAATATTCAAGAACTTCAGGAACAAAAGGAAGTTTGGTTCAAAGAGGAAGACAAGTCAAGAGAAACATATTTCAGAAATACAATGCTTCAATTGTCGAAAGTATGGTCACTACAAGAGTCATTGTCCCGAGCTAAAGAAAAGGAAGGAGAAACATGAAGCATCAGTTGCTGAAGAAAAGGAACCTACAAAGAAGACTAAGCAGGATGAAAGAGACTTCTTCTTCTGAAGGTAACAATACTCTTCTTATTTCTTGTACATATCTTGTTTGCATAGTCTCTGTACATATCTTGTATATCTATCTC
>JASDQU010503512.1:42685-59768 GCA_032191745.1 Picea mariana | reverse complement strand
GGGGGGGGTCCGAGATCCCATGTGCAGCTTCCCAACGGCTAGGATCGTAGCGTCCAGATCAACAGCGCTAGTGTAGTCCCGCTTCTCTCAGCCGCCCTGTGTTTAACCAGTGTGGGCCCTCCTCTTGTCATTTCATTCTTCCTTCCGCATTTCCCTTCCTGCCGTGTGTCATCCACTCACCTCTTCCCGGTGGTCCTCGTGGCTCTCCTTTCTCCCACCATCCACTCATTTCCTGTCGTGTGTCCCGCTCCCTTTCCACATCCGTTTCTCACCCAAAGGCGAGTTCGTTCCCCTGTCTTCTCCCCATCTACCTGGGTGTCCTCCGCCATGGTTCGTCCTCTGTCACCCCTCTTTGTCGTCACTCTCACTCCCCGCCACTCCTTCCATGCGCTCCCCGATGCCATCACACCTACCATGCACCATGTCCTCCGCGCTAGCCCCAATGTTCGTCTCTCAAGATATCCAGTTATTCCAAGTGGCAGCGCGAGAAGTCATCCGGATCCCGAAGTGCTAAGTTGGCTGGGCCATTATCAATCCCAAGAAGCAGTTATTGAGGCAGTTGAGGGTGGTTAAACATCGTCTCCGCCATAATGGGGACGTCCTACAATGAATTAAAAGCATGTCGATTCGCCGATGTAACTGTCAGAAGATCGATCGCGTCTGCCATAAGTTGCACGGTTATTCAAAGATTGCGGCTGTAGAGTGTCAGAAGCCATGCAGACGCAAAGCCTTCAATGCATTTTCTTGGTTCTGCTGCTGTTGTAGTTTTGAGTATATGTAGGCATTTTTGCCATTTTTGTATGGATCGATGGTAGAGCTAAGCTCCCGACTGTAATTTCAGCGACATTCTGGTTTCCTAGATATGCCTCTGTGTTTGAGACTTCTTGGTTTATAACAAACAATTTCCTTTCTTTTCCATCTTTGTTTCATCTTTGCTAGAGGGTTCACAGTGAAGGATTCACGTGGACTTAACGATCTTGTTGCGATAAAGGATTTGTTGTGGCACCTTTTTATTCTCTGGTATATGTGTTTGAATGTAAAAGGATTTTGCGTTTGAACGCACCTCTTCTCTGGTCTGTGATGAACCTGATGTTTATTGTGGACCACTGCGCTTTCTTGTATAAGTCTTCCACCTGCTCACCCTTTTACTATGACTCAATGTTTGGAGTTTATCAAGACCTCATTCGTTCATGCATGCCTGGTCTGGTTTCTAAGTTGAGATTGTGTTGTTTCGAGTTTCCCTCCATTTGATCAACCTTAAAACAAATCGTGACATTAAACTGATGGGCTTCGGGCTCTGCTCCTGCTAGAAATCTAGGAGTGACTTCCGAACCCCAACACTATGGTTGGGTGAAAATAGCGATATTGTCAATGGTAAAATGAGCACATCCATTATATTCTAACACCCTTAAATTCCTACAACACTAGGTGATCCTCAATATTCATCTTGTTACTCTTTGTTGCATTGAGCACTTATATTGAATACATGAGACACCCTTTTCGAATAAACTTCTTGAGTTGCAGTCTCTATATCTACCTCATCAATACATGATTTTTAATGCCTTGCAACACCCTCGTGGTTCCTTCACTATCTTCACACTCCAAGTTCTTGTCATGGCAGTTCAATTTCTCTTTATGGACAACCAAACAGTCCATGCCTATGAGAACATCATATGACCCAAAAGTTAGGATGTTTAAGTCTACTTGTGAGTCGTATTTATGAACGGAACATAATGAAACACATATCTATAAAATTAACACATATATACAAAGAACAATAAAAAAGATACGGTGAAATTTAACTTCTATTCAGTAAAGAAATATGTTGAAACTGTAAAATGCAGAATGAAACAATCTTGCTTGAATGGTGGTAGTTAATATCTGAGAAGAGATGTGGCGGTTATGCACATTTTTCTAATCACATTAAAATGAGGCCTTGAGCCTTTTTAGCATAAAGAAATAATCAAAAAACCCTAGACATTCAAAAACCTAACCCTAGGAGATGAAGTGTCAAAAGTCATGTGGGCCTCGATGGGGTAAGTTGGTACATCAACTTCCGGGGTCATAAATTTTGCATATGATATTCATTTTAGGCGCACGATAGCCCGTTGGAAAGGTCTATTTGATGGCTAAAAATTATTCCATCACACTCTAACTCTATAAACAATGTGACTATGGTGGGCCCAAAAAATGTTGTTTAGGGCCTCAAAACGACCCCGAAAGTTTAGGACCCGAAAGGATAGAAAAAAACTACCAAGATGAAAATTGTATGTGAGATAGCTGGAAGAGGTGGGTGGTCACTGATATCCACCTGGATCAATATTCTCCCATTAGGAAGAAATTATCTCCATTGCATTGAGTTCCTCCATCATATGAGGAAATTTCTGTTGAATTTGGGCTCAGGTGAGCCACTTGCCTTGGTGCAGGAGTTGCCCTGTTTTGACAACACGATACAATTGAATATTTTTTTGGTGAGTTCCCTTGTCCTATGTTTCCATGATCTGATTAGTGGATTCTTGTTCCATGCAGTCAGGGTTGAGCTTGGTTAGTGTCAATTGTTCTGCTACCTCTGAGGTGTCCAGTAATGGTGGAAAGTATGGCCTAAGGAGGTCCATGTTAAACACTAGGTGAAATCCAAGGAAGAGGGGAATGTTGAGCTCAAAATCATTGTCACCCACAACCTTGGTGATGGTGTAAGTTCCATAGCAGAGTGTACACAGATTCCAATGGGGTCCTACAAGGTGTTATTTCTGCAAGTGCAACCAAACTTTATCTTCCACCTAAAACTTGTGTGGAAACCAGTGTTGATCATGGCGTTGCTTATACTTAGCATTGGGCTTCTACAAAATATCATGAACCTATTGGAAAAAGTGTTGGATTTGTCCAATGAACTGGGTGGATTTTTTGGCTTCAGTTTGAACATGGGATGATTCAGCCTTTGTGGACATAAGGGGTAGTGCGATATCCATGGGACCCAATGGTTGAAATCCCAACCCCACCTGAAAGGGGTTGTGGTCGGTTGAGTTGTGTATGGCTCTATTGTAATTGTGTTGAACATAAGGAAGACTCTCATCCCATGTGCGCGGATGCTTGGAATTTTACATGCACAAGATATGCACGATCATCCTATTGACGACCTCAATTTGGCCATCCATTTGGGTGTAGAAGAAAGTGGATTTGATGAACTTCATGTCTAACTGTGACCAAAGGCTCAACTAGAATGTGTTGAGGAACTAACTGTCCTAATATGAGATGATGGTTTGTGGTACCCCAAAATGTACCCCTACTCGTTTGAAGAAGAGCTTGGCAGTGTCCTCTGCTGTGATGCTCTTCTTTCATGCGACTATAATTTCCATCTTGGAAAATCAATCAACCACCACAAAAACATAGTCATTTCCCTATTTGGTGGAAGGAAAGCTCGACATGTAGTCCATTGAGATGGATTCCCAGGTCATGTTGGGAGTAGGAAGAGGGGTGTACATGCCTTGTTTCTTAATGACCGATTTGGCAATGGCGTAGGTCATGCAAGACCTTATATATTTGTTGACATCTTGTTGAAGTTTTGACCAATAGATATGTTGTTGTAGAACTCCCACTATCTTTTCTATGTCGAAGTGTCTTTCCACCCGAATGTAGTGAGCTTCACAAATCAACTTCACTAGATCTCCTGATGGGACTCAGAGATGGCCCAAATGGCACAAAAACCCGTCCTGACGATGTATACTAGTGACAACTATGTTTGTGCCCAACATATGGTATGTAGTGGAAAAGTCAGGATCTCTCTCATAGAGTTGGGGCCATCCGAAGATATCATGTCCGCAGGAGTGTAACATCGTGGTTAGTGCTGCAACTATAGGTCGACTAAGGCAGTCAGTGATACATGGTGCTCCTTGTCTTATACTTGATGTTGAGATGGAACTGTTGCAAGTATGTGGACCACTTCTGGTGGTGGTCATTCTACAATTTGCCTTGTGTCTACATGAACTATAGAGGCTTATGGTCAGTGTGGATGATTATCTCCTTCAGAAGATTATAATGCCTCCACTGGCGACATGCTTGTACAATGGAGTACATTTCTTTGTTGTAAGTGGGGTACTTACGAAGGGTATATGATAGTGTCTCACTATGATAGGCCATGGGATGTTCGTTTTGAGTGAGAATTGCACCCACAACATAGTCTAAAGCATATGTCTCAATCTCAAAAGGTTGATGTAGTTCATGTAATGAGGGAACCGAGGTGGAGCACAAGTGTTGTTTCAAATCATCGAATTCTTTCGGTTGCGACTGGCCCCACATGAAATTTTCCTTGCCACCACCCCTGGTTACTTGGCTAAGGGTCCATGCAATGTGGGAGAATCCCAACACGAACCCGCGATAGAAATTGGCAAGGCCTGAGAAGCTCTGAAGCTCAATGATTACGGTCGGGGCTATCCGGTCACGAATGACCTAGATATTAGTTGGATCGACATGCACCCCATGCTCACCAACAATGTAGCCTATGTATTGGACCATGCTCATGCCGAAGGATCATTTTTCCAAATTTTCATATAGATCGTGTTGTCGCAGAGTGTACAAAACCTATTGAATATGTTTCAAGTGTTCCACCCAACTCTTGTTGAAGATGAGGATGTCATGCAAATACACCACCAAAAAATAATTGGTGAACGACTGCAAGATATTTTCCATCATCCTCATGAAAGTTGTTGGGGAATTCGTCAAGCCAAAGGGCATGGCCAACCATTCGAAAAGACCTTCTTTGGACTTGAAGGCAGTCTTCCATACATCAGTCTTCTCTATTGGGACCTGGTGGTAGCCAGACTTCATATCAATCTTATTGAAGTATTTTCCCCCCTTGATCTGGTCAAGGAGATCATCAATTTGAGGAATTGGGTACTGATTCCTAACTTTTATTTTATTTAGGGCTCGATAATCAATGCAGAGTCACTGGGTCCTGTCTTTCTTCTGCACAAACATTATTTGGCTTCGACAAGGTGATGAGCTTGGTCGGATATTACCCTTTTTTAGCAGCTCTTGGATCTGACACTTGGTTTCCTCATTTTTGGACAGAGAGCAGTGATAGATTGGCCCATTGGGTAGTAGTGCATTGGGGGTCAAATTGATTGAATTCTTGACTTGACAATGGAGAGGTACCCTAGTGGGTGAGGTGAAGATGTCTTTGTATTCTTCCACGACCTTATCCATTAGCTTCTGCTGCATGGAAAGAACTGTCGTAGAGGACATGGATGTGGTTGCAACCTTCCATTGACTTTGAGCACGAAGAACAAAGAAGACAAACTTCCTAGTCTAAGAGATTACCTTCATGCATTGCTTGGCAGAGATAAAGGAAATAACAATAGATGGGACTACCTTAGGTATCCTGTACAATTTCATGTCCAAAGTAATAATAACACTACAAGGCCTAGACTCATATATAGGATGAAATTTTTATAAATGCGGTTGTTTGAAAAGAACATCACAAAATTCAAGGGGGGAGACATCACATAATACCTCATCTTTGAAGGGCTTGATGTCGTAGGCCAAGTGACATTGTTGGCTAACACAAATATTTCTCCCTTGGTGGAGCCATCCGATGGTGTACAACTATGGGCGTGGTGTTATCGGAAGAGAAAACCACTTAATGACGACCATTGAGATGAGGTTTCTCTGGCTACTACTATCAATGATGAAGTGTAGTGGATTACCCTTCACCCACATCTTTGAATGAAAGAGGCACTCACCTTCCTCTAGTTCATCAGGTTCACTGGGATGGACCTTGGTGATAGAAATGGTGACACTGGTATCTGCATCAATGATCCATATCCCTTTCTTTGGTTCTGAATTAGAGTCAGAGCCCACATATGATTCAGAGGCTTTCACCTCGGCCACCAATTACTGCTTTGAGCAACATTTAACGGTTTTATGCTAGGGGCTCTTATAGAACTCGCACCACTTCCTAGTGTCTTTCTTTGTATTCCCTTTGTCCTTTTTTGTTTGTGGTTTAGAATGGTTGTCCTGAGGCTATCCATCCTTTCTCTTCCCTTTTTTCTGCATGTTAGGTCTGCCTTTTCCCTGCTTCTGATGTGAGGGTTTCGCAGACCCAAATTGTCGCATCTTTTGTTTAAGATTTTGCTTGATTTTGACAGTATATCGATAGGTCGCACCCAAGGACAAGATGTACAGAAAATCTATTTCTTTTTGGATGTTTCTATGCAAAAACCATGGTACTTGAGCACTATATGTCTCTCAGAGTCTTTGATACCCAACTTGGTGTGCAAGGTATGGAAGACATTGGTGAACTATGGCATTGTTTCATCCCTTTCTTTCCGTAGTGTGGTTCATCTTGTATATAAGTCATTATAACTTCCAACAGGGTAGTATTGTTCCTTAATAAAATCCTTGAAAGAACCCCAAGTGGGTGTGACTACAAATAATGTAGATCCCTATGTTTCCTTTTCCTCACATAAATTCTCCCACCAATCTTTGACATGGGGGACGACCTTAAGGAGCACAAATGTAATCTTTTCTTTAATGAAAAAGTTATGGACAAAAAAATACCCTTCTATAAGGTTTAACCATTTGTCTACATCATCCTCATCTATTTGAACTTCAAATATAGGAATATCAAAATTGATTTGTACCTTGAAGGGGGCAGTTCCTCTACTCGAAGAAGATGTGTTGCATGTTGTCAATTGTTGAAGTATTTGCGTAAAATTATCCATCATCTCATTCCTCTATCACGAGAGGGCTTCCTCGAGAAAAATGTTAAAGAGATCTCTTGCCCCATCATCTCTCTTTTCTTCCCCCATGGGTGGTCATCGGGTTCAGCGAGGCCGATCTTGCAAAGGCTCAACTGGTTTGAGTCCCAATTACTTATACCCTGACCTCGTTAGGGACATGCACAGAGAAACAAATGAAGAGAAAACTACTCTGATACCACTAATCCGGATTTATGAGCATAACGAAATGAAACACATATCTATAACATTAACATAGATATACAGAGAACAATAACTAATATGCAGTTAAACTTAACTTCTATTCAATAAAGAAATATGTTGAAACTGTAAAATGTAGAATGAAACAATTTTGCTCGAATGATGGTAGCTAAACTATGAGAAGAGATGTGGCAGCTACGCACATTCATCTGATAAAATTACAATGAGGCCTTAGGCATTTTTAGCATCAATAAATAACCAAAAAACCCTAGACATCCAAAAACCTAACCCTGGGAGATGAAGCGCCAAAAGTCATGTGGCCTCAATGGGGTAAGTCGGTACATCAACTTCCCGAGTTTGTAAAGTTTTCATACGATCTCTCTTTTAGGTGCACAATATCCCGTTGGAAAGGTATATATGAGGAATACACATTATGATGTCACACTTTGAATCCATGTATAGTGTGACTATGTAGGTCCCAAAAAACATTGTTTATGGCCTCAAAATGACCACAAAAGTTTAGGACCTGAAAAGCTAGAAAAACACTGCCAAGATTAAAATTGTATGTGAGCTAGTTGGAAGAGGTGGGTGGACACTGATATCCACATGGATCAACTTGTGTATGTAGTCCACTCATTTCAAACATGCATGTATCAATCACTTATGTTACCTTTCGTTTAGTTCCCATGGATAACTAAACTAACCATGATTTCACATGCTTTTTCCTATGTAAAGCACAAGATTCAACAACTTGCAGTGAAACATTGTTGGACAACTGAGAGCGGGGGTGAATCAGTTGTCCCCGTGCTTAAACAATTACACTTATTTTAAACTCTTTACATATCATTCAATGACAATCACAATAATGCAGGAAGGTAGGCAATAGAATATTCAACATCAATCACACACATGAAATATACAGAAACAAATATTTCCTGAGGAAACCCATAAAGGGAAAAACCTCTTCTTCTTGATATGATAAGTAATCTTTATTTTCTGTACATTATCATTCTTATGAGCACCAACTCATTCTGAGGCTACCAACTCTGTTTTGCAAGTTGAAACTTGCTGAGAGCACCAACTCTTTGGTATCTCTAGCACCCATTAGAAGGAAGCACCAACTCCCTGGTTTCTCTAGCACCCACTAGAAGGAAGCACCAACTCCCTAAGTATTCCAGCACCAACTAGATGGAAGCACCAACTTCCAGTTACACAGGCACCGACCTGTATACCAGAGAATAATAGTTCTCTCTTGCACCACCCTGCCACCCCGATTTCTCTAGCTGCAACCAGATGGAAGATACAACTCCCTGTGTTCAAGCACCCACTTGAAACTCTGAGGACAACAGTCCTCCCTAACACCTCCCTACCACATTGAAATATAAATCTTGGCTTTCTTGAATTTATCACAGTGATACAACATTTATCTATGGCTTACTAGTCTCATCACTATTCTGCTACACTGCTCTGCTCTGCCTGTATCAATGTCTCTTTCCTCGTGTCTGCTGTGCTTTTTGTTCTTCTCTTAGATATGCATTTATGTTCCTTGCTTATTTTTTTCTTTATTCTCTGTTTCTTCTTTCCATTCTATGCACCACGCCTCTTTTGTGCGCTTCGACTCCTGCACACAACATGATTCTACCCGCATGAAAAAACACTCAACCACAACCTCTATTCTCTGTTTTGTGTATATTTATGATGTCAAGTCCTCTGTTAGATCATACACCTAACTCTTTGTTGTATCTGGCGATCATGTTGAGTCTGTTCTTCATTAGTGACCGTTATGCTGAGACTATTCGTCATCAGTGGTCGTTCCTGAGATTCTTTGCCTGTTTCTGGCAATGCGACCCTTCGTCTTCTTTGTTACAGCTGAGCTTATCCTCTCTTTTACAGTTACATACTTCAACGCTTTCCCATCTATCAATTGTCTCTATGATGAGTCTTCATTCCACTGGTAGTTACCTCGAGACTCTTCGACTCCTCTCGCAGTCACCCTACTGCTCCTCGAATTCTATGGCAGATGCAATCACTTCGTTCTGGCAGTTACTGAGAAAACCTCCACATGTTCATCACTTTGGCGCCTTTTCCCTTCCTGAGAAAAACTTTATAGTGGGTGCTAGCTCTTCTTGCTAAGCCCCTTCCTTTCACATGACCACCGGCGGTGACCATACACCTAACCAATAGTCATTTCATGATTTCACATTTCGTGTGATCGGCTGTGAGTCACCTCGATTTTCCCAACTCGCAAAACTCCGAGGTGGAGCCTAGCACCGCTAGCTCCTTCCTTTCTCTTCCGCTGATGTAACCATTGGCTGTGACCATGACCCTATTCAAAAAGACATTTCTTGATTTCGGCCATATCCATTGTAAATCCTAGCGACATGCTAGCTCCTCCCTTAAGCTTCATCAATGTGACCACCAACTGTGAACAGGGGCCAAGCAAGAGAGGTGCTTCACGATTTCTCATATTGCGAACTCCTACTACGAGTTGCCTTGAAACTCCCAACTCACGAAACTCCGAAATGCTTCATATCAGATCAACAGTTGAGATTTCTTCCTCTGATCGACAGGTGCGATCGTTTCAGGAATTTGTATATCGTGAGTTCCTATAACTCTCACCTTTGACTTCTCCAACTTGCGAGTCAGCGAAATGTTGATCTCTCGCCACGTGTCCTCTGGATCCAACAACCCAGATCATTTCGTGACTTCACATTTCATGGAGTTGGAGGATGCCTCTCGGTCATTATCCTCTCGTAGTTGTACTGGATCCAACGGTTGCTAGTCCTTCGCGCTTCGATCCAATGGTGGAGGTCTAATATCCTCCTCTGTGTGCTCCTTCTGTCTGGACTCTGATATGACAAACATTGGGTATTCGGGATTGGTGATCCAATGGCCACTGTCGCTCCTCCTCCTGAGCTTTAGCTTCCTCAAATATCTAAGTGTCAAAGGCCACGACCTTTGATCCTTTTGCATGCCTTGATGTATGGGATCACGTCTGCGCGTCTCAGAATGTTATTTCTCCCGAGCTTTGGAAAAAGTTATCCTTGACCCTGGCGCACACTTGCGCTCTGCGTGCAACACTGCACTATATGCATGCAAATATTCACTATCTCTTCTGAGCTTCTCGAGCTTGCTCATCTGCATCTTCCCAAAAGACTTCTGGTGCCCACCTGGCACATTCTGCCTTTCTCATCTTCTGGTCTCTCTAGCTTTGGCTCGCTGTTGTTCTTTCCTGTAAACATGCCATCATCACTGTTGTTCTTGCCATCAATGACAAGCACACTTTGCCTGTAAACATGCCAACAATATCCCCCTTTGGCATTGATGGCAACCTTGAACGACTGCACTATTCTTCTTAGACCTCCAACTATAGCATCTAGACCTTTTCTCACCCTTTGACATCACTGTCAAAGAAAACATGCCCCCCTTTAGTTGTTGCGGTATTTTTCAGAGGCATCAGATATTAAACCAACACATACTCCCCTTGAAAGGATGGACTCTCTTAGGTTTATAGTGGGGTCACGCCCAACTTCTGGCGTAGATACTCAAACTGAGCTTGTGCAAGCGGTTTAGTGAAGATATCAGCAATCTGATCTTTGGATGGGATATAATGCAAAGAAACCACAAAGTTGGTTACCTGCTCCCTCAAGAAGTGATACTTTATGGGTATATGCTTGGTCTTGGAGTGAAATACGAGATTCTTTGACACGCTAATTGCACTAGTATTATCACAATGAATTGGGATTGATGCAGTATAATTTACCTCCAAGTCTGCAAGGGTCTGAATCATCCACAACACTTGGGTATAGTAGGTGGCAGCTACAATGTATTCAGCTTCTGTAGTTGATAAGAAAATGGAACCTTTCTTCTTGCTCAACCATGATACAAGGGAATATCCTAAGAAGAATGCACCTCCACTCGTGCTTTTCCTTTCATCCATGCAGTTAGCCCAATCAACATCTAAATAGTCTGCTAGTTGAAAATTCTGATTCCTAGGATACCATAGGCCATAGTTCATTGTTCCTTTTAAACATTTGAATATTCTTTTGAAGGCTATCAAATGATTTTGTTTAGGTGCAGACTGATACCTTACTACCATTCCGACAACATGCATTATGTCCGGACGAGATGCTGTGATGTACAACAGGCTGCCTATCATAGACCTATATGAACTCTGATCAACATCAGGTGAGTCATCATCCTTGCTTAACTTGCATCCAGTGACCATGGGAGTGCTCACAGGTGTTGAGTCTTCCATTTGAAATCTCTTCAACATTTCTCTTAGATATTTCTCTTGAGAAAGAAATATTCCTTCATATCTCTGAGTAATTTATAGACCAAGAAAAAATGACAGTTCCCCTATCATAGACATTTCAAATTCAGACTGCATGGAAGAAGAAAACCATTGTACCAATGAAGCATTATTACTTCCGAATATGATGTGGTCTACATAGACCAACACAATGAGAAAATAATTACCCTCTGTCTTGATATATAGGTTGTTGTCAACTATTCCTCTCTTGAATCCTTTGTCTTGAAGATACTTATCTAGTCTGTAATACCAGTCACGAGGAGCTTATTTCAACCCATATAATGCTTTCTTCAGCTTGCAGACAAAGTCAGGGTTATCTGACAGTTGGAAACCCACTAGTTGTTCTATATAGACTTCTTCTTTCAGATATCCATTTAGAAATGTTGACTTGGCATTTGATAGAATTTAAATTGTTTATGACAAGCATAGGCAAGAAACATTCTAATAGATTTTAATCTTGCTATAGGCGTAAATGTTTCATCAAAATCTAGTCCTTCTATTTGAGCATATCCTTTGCAGACCAATCTAGCCTTATTTCTTACAATATTTCCTTGCTCATTCATCTTATTTTTGTAGACCCATTTTGATCCTATTACATTTTTATCTACTGGCCTAGGAACGAGTTCCTCGTTCGTTCATTGAAGTTAACCAATTTACATCTTTACTGGCTTCATTAAATTTCTTGGGTTCCACCATGGATATGAAGGCTATATGTGATTTCTCGGTGTCTTTGATTATCCTTATCCTAGTTTGTACACCTTTGTATTTCTCACCAATTATCTGACTTGCAAGATGATTATTTTGAGTAATTTTGGAGGAAGGATTTGATGTTGTCTATTGATTTGAGTCTGCTTGAGTATTTGTATCTTCATCTGACTCAGAGTCTTTTTTTTTATATTCTTAGACCTGTTCATTTTAAGCTCCAGCTGTGTCCTCCGTAGCAGTATCGATATTTCTCACCTCTCTTACTGGGACTCCTTCATCAACCTTTAAATCAATGCAATCAACTAGTTTATGCAATATTTTATTAAAGCATCTATATTTTTTACTATTGGTAGCATATCCTAAGAGGATGCCTTCATCAACCCTGTCATCATACTTGCCAAGTTTTTCATTATTATTATTTATGTAGCACTTACTCCCAAAGACTTTGAAGTGTTTGATTGAAGCAGGTCTTCCATACCACAGTTCATAAGGTGTCTTGTCACTGTGTGGTATGAGGTGGGATTTGTTAAGAACATGGACTACTGTGTGTATTTCTTCTACCCATAAGGTTTGAACAATGTTCTTCTCATTCATCATTGACCTGGCCATTTGCTGAACTGTTCTGTTTTGCCTCTCAACTACTCCATTTTATTGTGGAGTTCCTGGGATTGTGTATTTTCTCTTGATCCCATGTTTATCATAGAATTCCTTGAAATCACTTGACATAAATTCTCCTCCTCTATCTAATCTTACTGCCTTTATCTTGTTTCATGTTTTATTCTCAATTAAAGCTTGAATATTTTAAATTTCTCAAATGCTTCATCTTTTTCTTTGAGAAAAGAAACCCAAGTGAGTCTGGAGTAATCATCAATAACCAACATAAATTAGTTTTCCTTCACTGTGCCTTCCTGTATTGATGGTTCACATAAATCCATATGAACTAATTGGAGTGGTTTCTCTATTGAAGTAGAGCTCTTGAATTTAAACTGTTTCCTTATTAGCTTTCCTACTTGGCAGGGTTTACACACAAAATCTTGTGGCTTTGATATTTTTGGAATATCTTTTACTGCCTCAAGATTTCTGATCTTGATTAAGTGGTCAAAATTTATATGTCCAAGTCTCCTATGCCATAACCAACTTTCATAATATTTTCTTATTGACACTCTTCTCTATCTTCTTTCAGCACATATACATTATTATCTGTCCTTATGCCTTTAGCCACCACTTGTCCTGTGTTTACTGAATTTATCTTACAATCTTTGGAAGTGAACACTACTTCACATCCTCTGTCACACATTTGACTTACACTGAGAAAATATTTTTTAAACCCATCTACAAGAAGAACATCTCGGGCTTTTCATTTACCATTACTCAAACTCACCACCCCTTTACCCTTGATTTTACCTGGAGCATCATTTCCAAAGGTTAAATTTCGTGATTTGCTTTCTGTTAGAGACATAAACTTACTTTTGTCTCTCATCATATGTTTGGAGCATCCATTGTCAATATACCAGGGGTTCTTTTGTCTTTGAGTTGACAACACTAATCCACACTTGTCATTCTCTTTCTTCTTCCAAACCTTGACATTTTTAGCAGAGAGATTCAAATCTGGTTCATAGTTCCTTAAGTGACAACCTGCAGCTTTATGTCCATAATTATGGTAGGTGTAACATTCTGGTTCATTGAATAAAGGATCATAACAATTCTTATGCTCAACCTATGTTCTTTTCCTAGCCATCACATGATTTACAGTATGTGGTTGTTTGTTACTTAGTTGTCTCATTCTTTGTTGCGGCAGATATCTATTTCTTGAGTGTCTTGATTGCTCATATCTAAATCTTAAAGAACATATTACAACTTTGTGACCGAAGTTAGAACAGAAAAAAAAATATCCATAGAAAAATCCTTTGTACCTGGAAAATGGTTTTCTTCTTTGAGCAGGTCGATTTCTTCTATTCTGATGATTTCTTTGAGCAGAGGATGTATTATTTCTTTGTTCTACAGATTCAGTTCTGGCATTTTTTCTTTCACTCTTCCTTGGCGGCTGATTATCTTCCTTTGTTTCTCCATATTTGTTGTTGTCAATGAATGTAGATTTGACAAACTTGATGGATTATTTGTTGCTTGGCTGACCACTATTTGNGTGTATTTTCTCTTGATCCCATGTTTATCACAGAATTCCTTGAAATCACTTGACATAAATTCTCCTCCTCTATCTGATCTTACTGCCTTTATCTTGTTTCATGTTTTATTCTCAATTAAAGCCTTGAATATTTTAAATTTCTCAAATGCTTCATCTTTTTCTTTGAGAAAAGAAACCCAAGTGAGTCTGGAGTAATCATATACATTATTATCTGTCCTTATGCCTTTAGCCACCACTTGTCTTGTGTTTACTGAATTTATCTTACAATCTTTGGAAGTGAACACCACTTCACATCCTCTGTCACACATTTGACTTACACTGAGAAAATATTTTTTAAACCCATCTACAAGAAGAACATCCCGAGATTTTCCTTTACCATTACTCAAACTCACCATCCCTTTACCCTTGATTTTACCTGGAGCATCATTTCCAAAGGTTAAATTTCGTGATTTGCTTTCTGTTAGAGACATAAACTTACTTTTGTCTCTCGTCATATGTTTGGAGCATCCATTGTCAATATACCAGGGGTTCTTTTGTCTTTGATTTGACAACACTAATCCACACTTGACATTCTCTTTCTTCTTCCAAACCTTGACATTTTTAGCAGAGGGATTCAAATTTGGTTCATAGTTCCTTAAGTGACAGTCTGCAGCTTTATGTCCATAATTATGGTAGGTGTAACATTCTGGTTCATTGAATAAAGGATCATAACAGTTGTTATGCTCAACCTGTGTTCTTTTCCTAGCCATCACACAATTTACAGTATGTGGTTGTTTGTTACTTAGTTGTCTCATTCTTTGTTGCGACATATATCTATTTCTTGAGTGTCTTGATTGCTCATATCTAAATCTTAAAGAACAGATTACAGCTTTGTGACCAAAGTTAGAACAGAAAAAACAATATCCATAGAAAAATCCTTTGTACCTGGAAAATGGTTTTCTTCTTTGAGCAGGTTAATTTATTCTATTCTGATGATTTCTTTGAGCATAGGATGTATTATTTCTTTGTTCTACAGATTCAGTTATGGCACTTTTTCTTTCACTCTTACTTGGTGGCTGATTATCTTCCTTTGTTTCTCCATATTTGTTGTTGTCAATGAATGTAGATTTGACAAACTTGATGGATTATTTGTTGCTTGGATGACCACTATTTGATCCTTCTTCATAACCCAAACTAGTTTTCAAATTTGGATTCCTTTGTTGATTCAAAATGGTGGCTAATCCTTCTGAGGCTTTAATGCTTGGAATATTTTGGAGATACAAAGCTTTAAACTTCTCCATCTCTTTTATGGTTTTTACTACCTCTTCTTCCAAGGCTTCACATATTTCCTTCTTCTCTGATAACTGTTTTTTCAGAATGTCATCTATTTTCTTTGCCTCTTATAATTCCACTTTTAGCAGGGAAAAGTCTTCATCAGGTTTTTTGCTGTCTTTCTTGAACTGTATCAACAATTGTTTTTTCTTTCTCTGCTTAAGTCTGAGTCTGTCAATTTCTTTTAGAGCATTGATCAATTCTCCTTCCAAGTCAACCACAACTTCTTCATCACGAACATCACTTCTTGTGCTTTCATTATCATAATCCTCTTTGGACATAAGCATAAATTCATTAACCTTATCTTCATCATCAGAATTACTATCCATGTCTCCTGAAGAGTCATCATTGTTTACACAAAATTTTCTTTTTACCAAATCTCTTGGATTTATACTTCTCTTCACCTTCAGAGTTCTGGTCCTTCTTCTTGTGTGGACACTTAGATGCAAAGTGACATATCCTTCCACAGTTAAAACATTTGAAGGGAATCTTTCCTTGGTGCTTGCCTGATCCTGTCTTCAGTCTTCTCACAAATTTTGCTTCAATTTCATTAGGCTCAGAATCCTCATTCTTATCAACTTTAAATGATACTTCTCTAGAGGTGGGTTTATCTTGAACTATACTCATTTCATATGCAATCAACGTTCCTAGAAGTTGATCAAAAGCCAAATCTTTTAGATCATTAAGTTGTTCTATAGCAGAGACCTTTGGGTTGAACCTATCTGGCAGAGATCTCAAAATTTTCTGAACTAAAGAGTGTTCCTCAATTTTTTCACCAAGTGCTTTCATTGCATTTACTAGTTCTTCAACTCTCAGAAAGTATTTCCCAACAGTTTCATCCTCTTTCATCTTTAACTGTTCAAACTGTACTTTGTAGGTTTGAAGCTTGGCGTCCTTTACCTTCTCATTACCTTCATAACTTTCGATGAGTTTGTCCCACATTTCTTTGGCAGTTTCTAAGTGCATAAATTTTACAAATTCTTCTTCTGCAACCCACTCAGAATAACATTTATAGCCTTAGTGTTGAAGCTAAATTCTAGCTTGTCATCCTTATTAGCTAGTACAACCGGATTTACATAACCAGTCTCTACCACATCCCATACATCTGCACCTAAAACCATTATGTAGGTTCTCATCCCAACTTTCTAGAAGACAAAGTTTGTTACATTGAATGGGGGGGCCTTATTGGTTGATGTGCCTTCATGGATTGACATGTTTAATCTTACTGATATACCTTTAGATAAAAGGAACCGATGCTGATACCAATTGTTGGACAACTGAGAGGGGGGTTGAATCAATTGTCCTCGTGCTTAAACAATTATACTTATTTTAAACTCTTTATAGATCATTCAATGCCAATCACAATAATGTAAGAAGGTAGGCAATAAAATATTCAACATCAATCACACACATGAAATATAAAGAGACAAATCTTTCCTGAGGAAACCCATAAAGGGAAAAACCTTTTCTTCTTGATATGATAAGTAATATTTATTTTTTGTACATTATCATTCTTATGAGCACCAACTCATTGTGAGGCTACCACCTCTATTTTGCAAGCTACAACTTGCTGAGAGCACCAACTCTCTAGTTTCTCTAGCACCCAATAAAAGGAAGCACCAACTCCATGGTTTCTCTAGCACCTACTAGAAAGAAGCACCAACTCCCTAAGTGTTC